>CAJVPQ010000301.1:0-31430 GCA_910591825.1 Funneliformis caledonium
GATAACCAATTTTTTGCCTGATAACCGATTTATTATAGTCATCATTAATTATAAAAAATCACGGGATACCGGATAATAATTAAGCATTTAAATTATTATTAATTTAAAAAGAATCATCATGTCATGTTAAAACAGAATTTTGATGCTTATATAATTGTCTATTTCTTATTTCATTTTTAATATATATAAGTATTTCTTTCATTTAGCAAAATTTAATTGATTACGAATTTGGTCATTAGTCTGAAAATTTATTTGCTACCATTACAATTTCGCTATTTTTCCCTCAAAAGTTCAAAATATTGTATATAAAATAACTTTTAGCGGGTAAATTACACATTGATAAGGCATTTTAAAATTGCAAGGTATATACAGTAATACTGATCTCCGCAGTACGTGACCGCAACCAAATTAAATTTTTCGAAAATGCCCAATTAATAATTTTGTTAAGATAATTTTGTAAGAAAAAAATGAATCAAAGCTATTTGCAAAGATTTCTGTAATTTTTTTTATTTAGATTTTAAGCCGCGGGAATTCCTCATTACAGCATAACCTATAAAAAGAAGATGGCCGGAAAACACCGAAATTGACCGATTATCTTATGTATGATCTACATACAGTATAATCTTCTTAAATAGCTCCACAATCACCAATGCATGCATGTGATGTACATAGCCACATATGTATCACATCACTGAGCGAAATTCCAGAAAAAATCTTTCTCCTTAATTTTTCTTAAACCAGAGAGAGAATTTGCCTTATATAATAAAAACATTTAATATAAGCATGACAAAAACAGAAGCAAAGCATGACGAATTCCTATACATATCAGAAATGATTAATTCAACGGATAATATGAACACTTTAGTTGATAAATTATTCATAATATTGGTTAAAATACAAAATGAAAGTAAAGATTTCAGTGAATCGAAACATTTTCTTAATAAATGCATTACTCTTTCTACTCGATCAACTGAAGAAATTTTTAACTGGCTTAAAGAAAATCAAAATGAATCAAAAAATGTTTTCTTACTTGGAATTTTGTCTTATTACAATATGCTTAACTTAGATGAAAATAATACTGAAGGATTTATATACTTCCAGAAAACAGCTAATTTTTATTCTATTGCACAAGTATATTTAAGTAGATGTTATACTAAAGGATTTGGAGTTGAAATCAATAATGATTTAGCATTTTATTGGTATCAAAAAGCTGCAGAAAATGAAGTTACTGAAGCGATGTTTAATTTAGCAATATGTTATAAAAACGGTGAAGGAACAGATATTAATTTAGAAAAGGCATTTTATTGGTATCAAAAAGCTGCAGAAAATAAATATACTAAGGCAATGTATAATTTAGCTTTATGTTATGAAAATGGTGAAGGAACAGATATTAATTTAGAAAAAGCATTTTATTGGTATCAAAAAGCTGCAGAAAATAAATATACTAATGCAATGTATAATTTAGCTTTATGTTATGAAAATGGTGAAGGAACAGATATTAATTTAGAAAAAGCATTTTATTGGTGTCAAAAAGCTGCAGAAAATAAATATACTAAGGCAATGAATAATTTAGCAATATATTATAAAAATGGTAAAGGAACAGATATCAGTTTAGAAAAGGCATTTTATTGGTATCAAAAAGCTGCAGAAAATAATTATATTAAAGCAATGTTTAATTTAGCCTTCTGTTATGAAAATGGTGAAGGAACAGATATAAATTTAGAAATGGCATTTTATTGGTTTCAAAAAATTCTAGAAAATAAAAATATATTAAAAGATCCTTATGAAAAAAATAAAATTGATAAAATTTCATTAATAAAAGGGTTTATAATTGAATCAGAAAATGAAGCTTATAATACATGTAAGAATTGTTTTAAAAAAAGAAGATCTTTAAAAAAGGATAGTATAATTTGTATTATTTGTTTTCAATCTGAATTATTATTTAAACCAAGTGGAAATATAGTTATTGATGAATTTATTAAAAATACACAAATTAATTTTATTCAAGATTCTAGTAGAATGAAATTTATTCCTTATAATCAATTTCAAAATATAGAAATTATTGGTGAAGGAGGATTTGGTAAAGTTTATAAAGCAATTTGGAATATAGGTCCACCTTATTGGAATGAAGAAAAAGAAAATTTTGAATATGATGATTTTAATATGACAGTTTCATTAAAACAACTTAAAAATTCTAAAGATATTACTTATAAGGAATTAAATGAGGTAATTTTAATATGAATAAATTTAGTATTATAATATTTATTGTTATTATACATTAAAATAAATTCTTTATAAATCTAGCTTTTTATAATTTATGCTATTGATTTAAATAAAGGATATTTCAATTCTTTATTTTATTTAAATAGATATTACGGAATTACTCAAAATCCATATACAAAAGATTTTGTTATAATTATGAAATATTACAAGTATGATTTAAAACGCTATATTGTAGAAAACTTTTACAATCTTGAATGGTATAAAAAATTAGGCATGCTAAAGCAAATTGTAAGCGGACTTACACATATTCATTATCAAAATATTATTCATCGAGATTTTCATAGTGGAAATATTCTTTGTGAAAATGAATATGATATTATAATAAGTGATTTGGGAATTAGTAAATCAGCTGAATCATCAGATGATGTTGAGTGTTATGGGAATTTGCCTTATATTTCTCCAGAGATTTTTCAAGGACAAAACTATAATAAATATACTAAAGCTTCAGATATATATAGTCTTGGTATGATTATGTGGGAATTAATGACTGGTAGAACACCTTTTTGGGATCCTGTCTATGATACAGATGCAGAACTTATGATTCGAATTATTGATGGTGATCGTCCTCCAATTGTTACAAATGCACCTGTTGGTTATATTGAATTAATACAACAATGTTGGGATTCGGATCCAAATAAAAGACCAACAGCTTTTAATACTTGTCATATTATTGATGAAATCATTTTGAAAGAATTAAAGTCGCCAACAAAATTGATAATATCACCAGATATTGGACCTATCATAAAAAATGATTTAGACAGTACTATATATAAAAGTGGGGCAATTATCTCTTTAAATTCTAAAGAACATTCGAAGAGTCAAATAATTATCGGTAAATAATATATAATAAATCGTTATCATATTAAGTAATTGAATTATGAAGAATTTATTAATTTATTTTTATTACTTAGATGAAAGTACCGACTTGGATTCTAATAATGGTAAGTAATGATATTAAGTAAACAACAATTTTGAAATTAACGACAAACTAATTAATTATTTAATGTGATAGGTTATATTTCTAAATCCATTGATTTTGATATTTAATAATAAGAACTTATTATCTATCGATTAAATCATGTTTTAACTTATATACAAGTACATTTTAGATATAAGTTCCACGATTTAAAGAAAAGTTTGAAAAGCTAGTACATTCGAAAGAAAGAAACTTAGCTTCAAGAAAAAATCAAGTTCCAAGAATCAATTATTATTTATGAATAATATTAATATAAGGATAACAATTCAGGTGGCTTTATAAGATGTTTAAAAATGATAAATTTTCTTACCATCTATACAAATTCCTTATAAGATATTCAGTGAACAAAACAATAACTCCTTAACTACGAAATGATCTAATGATTCCTTACCTAATTGCTAATTTAAATATTTTAAATTTTTTATATTTTTATATATATTTATACCTATTTGATGTAATAAACATTCAAATTTATTTTTAAAAAAATTTCGCGTGCGCATAAGTTATTAGAAAATTAAATATTACATAAAAATCAGAAATTTACAATTCATTATTGTAACTTCGTTTACTCAATTTTTCGTAATTGCGTAGTTTAAATTAAGTAGAGTTTTATTGATTGATATTTATTAAGTTTAATATATTGACATTGCGGA
Organism: Funneliformis caledonium; assembly: GCA_910591825.1. Lineage (NCBI taxonomy): Eukaryota > Fungi > Glomeromycota > Glomeromycetes > Glomerales > Glomeraceae > Funneliformis > Funneliformis caledonium. Next base: position 3,913 of record CAJVPQ010000301.1, read on the forward strand.
ATTGTAGAGCGCCGAATTTGAAGCAACACTGATTAATTTAAATAAATTTAACGTCGACATTACTTCATTTTTACTCAAGATTTACTCAATTAATACCTTCTGTTTACATTACAAATTTTTTATAAATACAAAACGAAAGAACTATAATGTTGAAGAAATATTTTGGTATCTTTTTATTGAAGTTTTTGTAATTAGAGTATCTCAATTTGTACTGTAATAATCGCTTGTATAGCAAGATGATGAATGAATGTGAATGATATGTTCAGGTTCTACGATAAGAATATAAAATCTTGGCATTGATTTTTTAAAAAAATTGCATGAAGCATTAACTGGTGCAGGTATATGGAAATACTTTAACCAATTTTTGAATTTTTGTATCAAATAATCAGCACTAGATCGTTTGTTTGGATCAAACTCCAACAACTTTTCATTACCTCTACATAATCAGAATTGTTATTTTTAGACTTAGACATTGACAAATCTCTATAGATAGTTGAAAATCATGAGCAATATTATTATTAAAAGCGGGAACGCCTGATGTGAATTCCACATGAAGAATATATGTCTGGTATATGGCTAGCCAAGCAAAACCTCTAAAGAAGTACTCCAAAAATCGCATCAGGATTATTCGAGTGATCAGGTGATCTGCTCAATACTAATCTTGCAAAGTAGGTAGCCGCACTTAAAGCTAAGCCACAAATTTATTACTAATTATATTTTGCGGCTAAATATGCGTCTATTAATCGTACTAATGTTGTTGTTACACGTCTCTTTTTTTTATGACATTATATACAATATATAAAGGATGGTAGAAAATCTTCTAAACAGAACTTTCTCTCTTAAACCAAGGGAATATATTTAAAATTTTTTACGAGACCAATGACACGGAAAAAAAAAGAGGTTTCGTCAGTTGAACCGTTAAGAAGGAATGTCCATATGACGGTAAACCAATTACTATGATCGAAATGTCGCCAAAACGGCAAATATATTGTTAAATAGTGAAAAAGACGATACTGTTGTCGGGTGGAATGTTGACAATGAAGAAGGCAATGAAGAAGGCAGTCTTGTGCCAATCAAAACCGATGAAAACGATTCACACATAATACACATTGAACACAAAGAGAGAAAATCGTTCAAATGTGTGTTTCCGATAAAAAGATACTAGCGTATAATAATGTTGAATATGGTTCACGTGTTTTGACTTCTAATCTGAAATCACGAATTTGATATCCTATAATTTTTATAGTTGTGATTAATTGATCAATTAATGTATTGTTTATTAGAAATCATTGATATGAAAAATCAGGATCGAAAATAGAGACAATTTTATTGCAGCATTAACGCTAGGGAACAATTTATTTTGTTCGGCGTTGATGGTGATGTACAAGAACATAATATTATCTGGGTCTATTCAACGCGAGGAAAAATTATGGATGTGTCAAAAGGTTTATACGGTACCCCTAATAAACGTATCAAAATTTGGCTACGATCAGAGGATCATATACATAAATAAAATATTCAGAATAAGGTAACGATGGTCATTTCAAGAATCTCACGCGGGGTAATTGGTAATTTTTTTTTAAAGAAAAAAAAAAAGAAAAAATGTAAGTAACTAATTATTATTTCTTCAATTAAATAATAATATATTAAAACGAAAGATATTAGAATTTCTGATTATGAAAATATACCTGTCTTAAAATTAAGAACAATATCATTGTTTATTCAAGTTTGATGGGGATTCCTATCCTATTTCGTCGCTGGACTTAAATGATGGTAAACGAGTATATTTATTACACGTATGCTATAATTATAATTATATTAACGTTTCTGGTAATATTTTTTTCAGAATTACGACTGTATAAGTTTATGAAAAATACTCCTGAATTACATTGTTTGCTGCTGACTTTAACGGATCAAAATTCAAACAATAAAATTTTGGATTGTATCACAAGTACTGTCAGAATATTTGCTTAGATCAATTTAAGAAACATAAACGACCATCCACGGAAAAAGAGGCTGAAGATTTACAAAACCTTCCTAGCTTATTTTACGATTACCAATAAAAAAACTATATGATTTTAGTTGTGGGAGGATATGTTTGGAAGATTCAATTTGACAAGATTGATATCGATTTTCGTTGGAGATAAAAGCTGATGATTATGATGACATTTGGTCGTGATGGTGGTCGTGATGGTAGTCGTGATAAATATGAAAATCCATTTGTTCTAGATACGAACATTGACAAAGATGCACTGTTTCTACAAGAACATATGAAGATATTATATTGGATATTTTCATTATTAATGAAATTATTGGATTGCGCGTTTTTAATGTTAAAAATGATGAGCAAATTTGCGAGTTATTCAAAAAAACTAATATGAAATATAAGTAGTGATAGAAGAAGTCAAGATATTTAAAACGAAGAAATTGTCATATCAACAACATTGGCGTTTTTATTTTCCATTTAAATGAATAGAACGAATTAATTTTGGATTATTTTCAATACATACACCATCAAATGAGGCAACCCGTTAACCTTAAATAGTTGAGTAATTTTATGTCCGTTACCAATCATTATCTTGAAGTAGATAGAAAACTTCCGATTTATGGATGTGTTGCTTACGTAAAGAATGATCGAGAAAAAATTTTAAAACATGGGACGGCATTATTGATGTTTGCTATTGAAATTCATGATTAAAATTAATTAATGTCTCCAAATATTTCGTTTGAATTCATATTTTCAAAATCTTGTATGGTTTGAGGTGAAACATCATTTCCATTCAAATTTATGTATTCATCAGTCTTGCCAACAATACATTTACTTTTGGTCGTAACCAATTGTCAAAGTGGACCTTGCCATCATCATTCGTAATCTTTCAACAACATTACACATATACGGTCGATTTTCCGGTTCGCCATCTTAATGTAAAAATTGAAGTAATTTATTAGAATTCGAAATTAAAAATCAAGTTGATAATGTGCATTCATATTTACCGATATAAAGTTTAGAGTAATCATCAGGAGTATCAGGAACAGTCGCTTCCCTAAGACCTTGTAAAATATCGAGCTAAACTAATATCGTGAGTTCTACCTTCAGCACAAAATGGTGGATATCCAGTTGATATCTCCCATAACAATATCCCAACACTATAAACGTCACTCTTTTCATTTAATAGATATGATTGTTGTCCTTTGAATCTTTGGATCATGGCAAATAATTTTGATTGAGAATCGGACGCCTCTTCAATCCTCTTTGACAATTCAAAGTCCGCTAGTTTGATGTTGTTCTGATGAATCAATATTTTATTGGAATTCTAACATCAAAATACATCAAATAATCAAAAAAAAGTTAATTATAAATTATTTCATTCATATGTTATAATTACATAATACATAAATAGTCAACCAGATCACGATGCACGATTCCCTCATCATGCACACATAAGACGGCACTAGTCAATTGACAAGACAAGTTCAATTTATGATCCCAAGTAAGATCTTAGAATATTTTCTTTAAATGGTGTGCCATCATCAGCATATTCCATTACTAATTGATACATTTTAAGTTGTGTATTTTGATTTCCTAATAAAAAATAAAACAAATATTATTTCATTAACTTGTCATTTTATAAACAATAAAATAATAACAAATCATGCCTGATTCAAGTTTCGTTATACCAAGGAAACGAATTAAATTGTTGTGAAAATCGACATCACGTTGAAGTTCGATCTTTAAAAAAATCACAAATTTCAGACAAAATTTCAACACAATATTACAAAGATAATACATATCATGAGCATCTATACATAAATATTACCTCAAGAACAATTTCTTTCGCGGTAGTATCATTGAAATCAAAAAAATGATTTCAATGCCAAGTATTGTTGTAAATTTTTCCAATTCGCACGATAAACTTTTCCGAACCCCCCCCCCCCCCCCCGGTACCTAATCACTTAAATATTTCTAAAACGATCATATTCATAGTATTTAATATGCTTTTTAGTTATAGATTCTTCAATCCATTCATTTTACATTTGTAGGCCGTATCTAAAAAAAAAAAAAATAAATAAAAAAATAAAAAAATAATTTGAAGAGAGAGAAATTTTTATTCAATTTACTCTGTGGGATATATGTATTTGAAATTAATCACTTTTGTCAAGTTAATTGTCGATCGTGCATTTGGTGTAACATCTTAAATCAAAATTATCATTGCGAACTAATTTTACGGTGAAACGATTTGACCTCGCATTAATATTGTTAAATCGCAATTCACGCGTATGAATAAATGTAGACAAGCATTATTATGATCACGCAATACTAACATGCAAATCAGAAATTGTGATTTCGATCATGCAATAGAAGCATGACTTTTAAATCCCAATTTGTACAATAAGCAATAGGAAACATAATAAACGGAAAAGGGAGGGAAGAAAATTATTATTTAGAGAATTATTGTTTGAAGATGTTATTTTGTGTCGGAATAAACGTAATAAAATTATTGCGAAGCTTGTCAATCCTTTATCAATTTAATATGTAGAGATTCTAGTTATCGACGTTAGTTTTTTACATTCAAATTTATATTTAAAATTAACGATGTAAGATAAAATTATTCCTTCAATGGATTTACCCTCATATTTAAAGGCAACTTTAAATTTATTTACAATATCATTATATTAATTAGACAAAATTTCAACCGCCTACTCGGAGATTATGTGTTTGTATTGTGTTGATTTGTTACGAATAATACCGTATGCCGAGTTACTAATGAAAAATCATTTAAAAATAAAATTTGTATATATGATTTATTTATAAATTAGCAAATATTAATATGAAATACAACTTTTACATGCTTGCGCTTAGCCAGAAATAGTACAAACTATAACCGTTTCTCCTAAACACCGCGTAGAGGTGGCAAGCTCGTTCAGGTTAAAGAAAACTTGAACCATCACATATCAAATGTGATAGTTCATTTGAGGTGAAAAGAGAATGTGAAGACGAATATAATGTGGGTATAAATTTGAACAAATAAAATTAAATAAAAAGTTCACCTCTAGACATCATCGAAATACATATAAATATTTTTTATATATATATAGTAAAAGATAATAATAAATTCTAACTAAAAAATGAATACGGATGAAGTGACCAAAAGAGGGAATATTTTAATCGCAAAAAGGAAAGACAAACAGCCAACTTCATATAATATATATGATACCATTGTATCGTAGTCATGCTTATCTAAAGATAAACACCCTAGTGAAAATTTATTAAAGGGGGGAATTTTTTTTTGATTTTTTTTTTTTATATATATTTTTTTTTTGATTTTTTTATATTTTATTTTTTATTTTAAATTCTTAATTAATGTGCCGGCCAAGACAACGAAAAGAAGAAGAGGTAGCCAGTTTAAAAACGGAGGGGAAAGGGGTAAAAACCATAATCAATGGCTACGTAGATACCAGGAGGATCAAGATCCATTGGTTCAGGCCACTGATTAGGGGGGATAAAAGGGGTTTCAATAAAAATGCCTGGTGGATCAAGATCCATCGGCTCTGGCCACCTAAGAAGACGATAATGAATAAAGGGACGGCTAAAAACGGGAAGGGTAAAGGAAGGAGTAGAAGAGTTAGTAGAAGAAGTAGAAACGGAGGAAGCAGTAGGGGATGAATAAGGGGATAAACTTAAAGAAGAGGGGGAAGGAGGGGAAGGGGGAGAACGATAGGAAGTGGTATTAGGGAGGGTAAAAAGAGAAATAGAACGAACAGGAAGGTTATTAGGGGGAACAGAAGAAGGTGCAAGAATAGGGGAAGGAAATGGGGAAGGAGAAAAGTTTGGGCCAGTAGAAGAAATGGAAGATGAATTAGAAGTAAGGGAAGTAGGGGAACTAACGGGGAATGTAGGAGAGTGAGAATAAAAACTTAAAGAAGGAGAAGAAGAGGACGAAGAAGTAGAAGAAGAAGTGGAAGAAATAACTGAAGAAAGAGAAGAAGAAGCAGCTGTATTAGAAGGGGAAAAGGAAGGAGGTACAGCTGTTAAAGGGGCTGAAGAAGAGGGAACTGAAGGGGGGACGGAAGAAAGGGAAGTTGTAGAAATAGGACGTCGCCTTGGCGCGACAACAGCACGAGTGACTCCTTGAACGCGAACCTGTCGTGTTTTTCGAGTCATCGTTTAAAAGATTCCTTGAAATAATAAAATTTAAGTTATTTTATGCTTTATTTCTTTTTTATTAAAATAAAAAAAATTACGAAAAACAATACCAACCAAAAAGTAAAGAAAAGTTGGAATAAAGCTAAAATGAAGTTGCGAGATAATATATAATTTATCATTGTAAAGCAAATTTATTTCCTTTTTATTACAAAATGCCCGTATGATCAATAAATTTATATTTGACGCTAATCACAAGATTGAAACTGCAATTAAAATGGTAATTTAAATTTAGAATTAATAAAGGTGAAATTTTTTAAAAAATAACTTTTGAAGATATAAATTAAATAACGTTTATTCATAATATTTCAATAAAAAAAAACTTTCACTAAACAAATTATGAACAGATTTGGAACAGTCTTCTAAAATTAAATCCTGTTTTATTTTATTTTTTTAAATACAAATAAATTTGTCCTTGTCGGATTTTAAATTTTGTCAAATGCGGGTCCTAAAATACCTATCTTAAATAGCATGTCGCAATAATTCACAAAATGTAATAAAAATTAAAATTTGTTAAAAAAAATTCCCAGAACCTGATTTTCCTAATAATAAAAAAAAATTGATTCGGTATATCAATGATTGAATAATTTGAATGATCTGGTGCTTTTAGTACTTATTTCTACTTGTTACAAGTCTATCCAACATTTTATCATTCCATCATATATTATAATTTATATACATATGTTTTCAACTTTATGCTAACTCAGCCTTTTGACTGGATAGTTTTCGAACATTGGCATAATAAAGTAAGTCTGCCGCGCCAATGTTTTCCTTGTTCGGGATGACAAGTATATTCTGATCAGCTTTATAGTTAGAAAGGTCTTCAACGTTTCGAATCAATTAGTTTACCGCATAAATAAAGACTTGAGTTTCTGTTGTCTTACAAACTCCTTGATTTAATACCAAGGTAACTTTATTAATAAGAACATTTTTGGATGATCAAAGTCCACTAAACATAATATTAAAATTTAATAATTTATTTAGAAATTAATTATTTTTATTTTGATCCTTAAATAATATTAATCAAGCGAGATTCAGAAAAAGAAAAAAAATTTTCTTCCATACTTTATAAACGAAATAAGTCGAAAAATATTTTATATTTATGATAACTGATAATTATTTTCTATGATTTGTTTTTTTTAGAGAGAACACAGTTATTAGTCGAATGAAAATATTGGTACAGCGAGGAGGAGAATATTTAAGCCGTACTCTCATGTAAACTTTTATGTTAATATTTTCTAACAAGCGTTCTGCTAATGTGAATATATATATCATAATCAATTGCTCAAGGACATGATTTATCGCGGAAGGATCTAATCACTAGAAATGATTCCGGAGTTAATAAATAATATAGAATAAACAGGGCCTTTAATGGAAGAAATGAAGTTAACACCGCCATACGAAAGAAACGTGTGAAGAGAGATAATGAGGATTAATTTTATATTTTACTCCGGAGCTGGATATTTCTCTTATGTTAACATTCCGACCAAGTGAATGTATATTACTTACGAATTCTAAATTGTTTGACATCAATTTATGCTAATTTTTCGTACTCCACGAGGCATGCTAGTCAATATTTGATGATGATGAAAACATTCACAGATGAATAAATTATACAATTTGATAATTTGATAGCATAGGAGATTAGGCTTAATGATAGAAATATAGAAAATTAGCAGTAAGTTACCAAATAAATTTTGGTAATAATATCCGACTACTATTGTTGAACCGAAAATTTCTCATTTAAAACATTTAAACATTCGTGACGAAGTGGACATCATTTCCGAATCTATCATGTTTTGTAAATTTATGTAATATGAGAAAAGAAGAAAAGTAGTAGAATTTTATTTGCTAATAAAAAAAATTTTTTCACCCAATCCATTCGGTTTAAGTATTTAACTTTGTAGAACGTCCTATAAAATTAAAGGTCAACTGATCAAAGTCAAGAACTTACGGTGTGATTATTAATTCATAGTGATGAATATTTGTGTCGGTTACTCAAAAAAAGTAGAATTTATTCTGAATTTAAAGCTCTAAATGCTGATGGTATTAGTATAACACCATATTCGATGGTCGTATGAAAATATGCTGCTAGACCGTTTACCTTTTTGCGATCCTGCCACTTTTGATATAAGTCTTCCAGAGTATGCCGGTTTTTCAACACAACTAAACAACTTTAAGGAAGAACTTCATAGATTCCTCGATAGAAAATGAACTAAACATCAAATATTTTAACTGGCTAATTGCTAAAATTATTGATTACAAAATTTGTTGATGAGTAATATTAACATAATAAAAAAAAATAATAAATGATTCGGCAGAAACCAAATTATTTAATTTCACATAATATTATATCCGGAAAATACACTTTCTTATCGTTCTGTAAATTTATCAAAAAAAATATTTTTTTTTTTTTGCAAATAAATTTGATGAGTTTAATATATCTTTCTAAAGGACTAAGTGCTTGCGCTTATACAGTTATATATCTGTTTCTCCTGGACACCGCGTAGAGGTGGCAAGCTTCGCTCAGGTTAAAATAATTTATTTACGCTATGGAGACCTATTTGAGGTGAAATAAACGAAAGTGCATACGATTATAATCAGGTTATAAAAACAATATAGGAAATTTCACAAGGCATCATCAAATTACATAAATACGAATTCTACATTAAAAAAATTTCTAAACTACAAAATTCGAATGAAATGGCCATAGGGGATTATTTTAAATGCAAAAGAGAAAAACCAAAGTAGCCGACTTCATATAATATGTACGATACACTGCTATAACGTAGTCATGTTTATCAAAATATCAAGGGGATTTTTTTTTATTTGTTTAAAAAGGTAATTTTAATGAATATACCGTGACAACAAAGAAATGTTCAGCTAAAAACGAAAAGGGTAGGAATAAAAACTATAGTCAATAGTAACATATATGCCAGGAGGATCAAAAACCACAGGCTCTGTCCACCTAGAAAAAGGACGGATACGCGAGCTAAAAGAGGAACTGAAGCTACACTGTAGTAATAACGGGACGGGAGGGGGATGGGTAGACACAGAAACGCGTGGAGGGGAAGAGGGAATAGAAAAAGGTACAGCTAACGAAGTGGGGCAAGGATCCAAGTAAAAGGGCAAATGTAAAAGGAAAGCGTAATGGCACACGTCTACGTACTTGTCGCATTAGTTGTGACATATTTTTTAATAATTTCCTAAAATACAATTAAATAAATATTTTGAGCTTTTCCTTCCAATTAATTTACACAATATGATCATTTTTGGTAATTTTGGCGCTGTTACACAATTATTACACCTTATAATCTGTAAAATTTTAAAATAATAAAAATTGAACGAATGACGTGTGACCATTTAGACGATGTTTCAGTTATGAGACCGAATGTTATCATGACTGGTAGACGTGATTGATGAAATTGCGAATTGGAATGATGTAGAAAGGATAGATGATTTTTGTATATGAAACTATTATTACCCAACGGAAACGTATTATTCCTGTTCAAAATCAAACACTATTCGCAGAATCCTTCTAAATTATTTATAATGAGGTAAATGTATAGTTAATTTAAAATATATTCGTGACAATTATTGACACATTTTTTTTATCTATTAGCTAAAGGTTCAACAACAGTTGTAGATTTTTTGATTGTATGGCGTTTTGGTTCCGAACACAAGAAAATATTGTACCATAATTCAATATACAATAGATGGCAGTTTAAAAGAATATTTTGAAAAGAGATTATTATAAAACTTCATGGTAAGTAAAAATAATATCATGGATTATATGATCATTGATTTGCTATAATTCAGTAAATTAGGAATGGTACATGTATTGATAAATGGAAATTACTTTTCTTTATTTGCTTTATGTGATAGCGTTATTAGTATGATTTATAATTAGGTGAAATACATTTGGGATTTGCTCCACAAGTTTAGGTGGAATTTCTCATACTCGATCCTCAGATATTTATAATTAAGATATAATAATGTTTGAACTTGGAACGGTTTACCATTAAAAATACGACGATTTACCTTTAATAATTCTACAAGAGGTGCCACTCGAATATTCTAATTCTCAATAAATCTTACCGGCTTATTATCAAATGATGAAAAGCTGTTTTGACCAGCTTCCAGATATTATAAAGCAATTTGATATTTGGGAACATAATCATTTGGAAAATATAATGTTATAAATATAAATATTGAATGAAGATTTTATTTGGCAGTAATAGCCTTATAGATATGCTTGAATATACTTGCTGATGACGGGTCAATATTTATTTATTCTGTAGATTATTATCAACGAGGGGATTTAATAGTATATAAAATATAATAACTTTATGAGGTTATTAGACGCAACAATGATAATTTTCAAATGGCTTTATATTTAATAAAAACTTTGTATTATCTTTATACTATCCTGCAACCAACTTATTTTATATGATCACCATCAAGATGAATTAAAATAACATAAGTACCTGAAAATAATAATAACTTAGATACAGTATATAATTAGATTATTAAACGGATGGAAGCTATATCAGATGGCAGCAAATTTTGAATAAAAATTTTCTTGACGAATTCACATCAATTAATACAATTAGTACGCGAATTCTTATTTACTTAGTCTGACATAAGAAAAATCAATATTTTAAGATTCCAATTCATCTTTATTTTGTTGATTAAGTATTGACTCGTGCTTAATCAAAGGGTTGACTTGAATCTCGTGATTCCTAGCTGAATGGTAACAATCAATTTTTTTCTTGAAAATAATAAACTAAATTTTAATTCTCTGTTTGGAAGCTTGATGGTTATAAATGCGTTACGAAATTTGAATGTTAGTATGGTATTTTAATGCAGCAAACTATGATAAATAGATATCAGCAATCACTAATGTTTTATTTTTTTCCTCTCGGAATATACAGTAATCAGTGTTAAAAATTCCCGAGTGATATTTTTTTGAAACAGAATATTAACTTGTTATCACTCGAGACATGAACATAAATAAACTGTGATTTTAAAAAATAAGGTGATATAAATTTTAAATAAAATATTTCAAAAAAAAAAATAAATTCTTTACGTTTCGGTAACAATAAAGTGAGAATGTCTATAACAAAATGTGTTTTTTTAGTAATTCATAGATTTATTAGATAACGTGTAATTACATTTACTAGATAATATCGATTAAATAACATTGATTTAAACCTAGTTTTGTTTATTTTTTTATTTTTTGAAAATTGACAATTTGCCTCATTATCAGGAAAAATGGCTAAAAGTTGGCTCTAGTTCCCGATTAAGTTTACTCACTATATATCGAGAGTCGATTTTTAATAGACAACATACGTTGATTTGTGAGTTGGCTTAAATATTTGCAAAGCTTATAGCAATCATGTGAAAGCTCATCAAATAATCTCTTTGTAATATAGTTTGATGTCAGACTGTATCGAAGATAATTAATGATATATGAATAAGACTTAAAAACCTATTAAAAACATGTTCATAAGCAACAACCATATGATATAATCATTCATAATCGATAAAAATCGAAACAAAATTAATTTGTCAAGAACTCATTTGAAAAATAAAAAAAATAAAATAAAATACTAAATAATTCTAAATTATGCTAACATTTGGGTAAAGGAAGATTTATAATAATGTAGATTTAAAAGATTTAAAAGAACATTTTATAAAAAAAGTTGTACTATAATAATAAACTATTAAGAAATTTGATTCTGATTATTAAATATCAAAATCATTTGCTTTGGAATTATAATCTATATATAAAAAAAAATAATTAATGAGACTGTATATTGATAGGAAAAAGTTATATCCGTTTACTTACTAATATTGATATTATTGATATTTTCATCTAATAAAATGTAATTACCTTGACTTTTTAGTATACTTGTAGATTTTAAAGATATATTGCACCACTCGTATGAATAACGCTGTCTAAATCATTTTCAATGATAGGTCCAATATCCGGTGATATTATCAATTTTGTTGGCGACTTTACTTCATTCAAAATGATTTTATCAATAAGATTATAAATATCGAAAGATGTTGGTCTTTTATTCGGATTAGAATCCCAACATTGTTCCATTAATTCAATGTAACCAGTAGGTGCATTTGTAATAATCGGAGGTCGAACACCATCATTAATTTTAATCATAAGATCAGTATCATATTCTCGATCCCAAAAAGGTATTCTACCTGTCATTAATTCCCACATAATCATACTAAAGCTATATATATCTGAAGCTTTAGTATGTTTATTATACGTTTTTCCTTAAAAATCTCTGGAGCAATATAAGGCAAAATCCCATAACACTCATCATCATTATCTGAACTTATAATTGTTGTACTGACTCCCAGATCACTTATTACAATATCATATTCATTTTCACAAAGAATATTTCCGCTATGAAAATCTCGATGAATAATATCTTGATTATGAATAAAATCAAGTCCTAATCCTATTTGCTTCAAAATGTTTAGTTTTTGATTCCATTTAAGATTATAAAAGTTTTCCGCTATATAACGCTTCAAATCATATTTATAATATTTCATGATTATTACAAAATCCTTTGTAACAAGGTTTCGAGTAATCCCATAATATCTATTTAAAAAAAATAAAGAATTGATAAATCCTTCATTTGAATCAGAAATATAAACTATAAAAAGCTAAAATTATAAAGTATATAAATTAATATAAAATAACGATTAGAGTATATGTTGTATATAATAATCACTACATTAATATTACCTCATTTAATTGCTTTTCAGTAATATTTTTAGAATTATTAAGTTGTTTTAAAGCAACTAACATATTAAAATCATTATACTCAAAAACTTCATTTTCATCATTCCAATTAGGTGGACCTTTATTCCATATAGCTTTAAAAACTATACTAAATCCTCCTTCACCAATAATTTCTATATTTTGAAATTGATAATAAGGTATAAATTTCATTCTACTAGATTCTTGAATAAAATTAATTTGTGTAATCTTAATAAATTCATCAACAATTGCCTTTCCACTTGGAATATATAATAATACAGATTGATAACAAATTATACAAATTTTATTATACTTTTTTAAAAATCATCTTTTTTTAAAACAATTATTACATATATTATAACTTTCATTTTCTGATTCAATCACAAATTTTTTTAATTGTGTAATTTTATTTAATACATTATTTTGATTAGAAGTTTGTGCAATAATTTTATTTTTAATGATTTTTTGATACCAATAATGTGCTTTTTCTAAATTCCTTTCTGTTCCTTTACCATTTTGATAACAATAAGCTAAATTAAACATTGCATTAATACCTTTATTTTCAGCAGCTTTTTGACACCAATAAAATGTTTTTTCTAAATTTATATCTGTTCCTTTACCATTTTTATAGTACCAAGCTAAATTATTCATTGCAACAACATTTTTATTTTCAGCAGCTTTTTGATACCAATAAAATGCTTTTTCTAAATTTATATCTGTTCCTTCACCATTTTTATAACATAAAGCTAAATTATTCATTGCAGTTATATCTCCATTTTCAGCAGCTTTTTGATACCAATAAAATGCTTTTTCTAAATTTATATCTGTTCCTTTACCATTTTTATAGCATAAAGCTAAATTAAACATTGCATCAACATTTTTATTTTCAGCAGCTTTTTGATACCAATAAAATGCTTTTTCTAAATTTATATCTGTTCCTTTACCATTTTTATAACATAAAGCTAAATTAAACATTGCATTAATACTTTCATTTTCAGCAGCTTTTTGATACCAATAAAATGTTTTTTCTAAATTTATATCGGTTCCTTCACCATTATAATAGCATGAAGCTAAATTAAACATTGCATTAATATTTCCGTTTTCTGCAGCTTTTTGATACCAATAAAATGCCTTTTCTAAATTTTTATCTGTTCCTTTACCATGGTAAAATAAATTACCAAATTCATTATGAGCACAAATATTTCCATTTTCTGCAGCTTTTTGCATCCAACAGAACGCTAAAGCATTATTGGTTTCAATTCCAAATCCTTTAGTATAACATCTACTTAAGTATACTTGTGCAAGTGGATAGCTGTCAGCTGTTTTTATGAAGTTTATAAATCCTTTGCCATTTTTGTCATCTAAGCTGAGCATATTGTAATAAGAAAAAATTCCAAGAAAAAAGACATTCTTTGATTCATTTTGATTTTCTTTAAGCCAGTTAAAATATCAGTAATTGATCGAGTTGAAAGGTTAATGCATTTATTTAGAAAATGCTTTGTTTCACTAAAATCTTTACCCATATCTTGTATTTTAATTAATTGTATGAATAATTCATTAATTAAAACAATAATATTATCAGTTGGAATAATCATTTCTGATATATCGTCATGTTTTGTTTCGGGTTCTTCCATGCTTGTATTTAAATTTAGAAGAATGGATATTATCGCTATGATAAAAAGTGAACACTCTTTTTTGGTTTACTATGATAGTTTTAAGGAGCCAAATTTTTTTGTTGTGTAATTGGTACTTTATCGGAATACAAAAATGCTTTGTTTGTATAAGGAAAAAATAACATTTCTATATAGAAGTGCAAAAATATTGTTTAAGTGGTACAAATTGTCCTTATGATCATCTGATTTATAGTTGTTTTTTTCTTAGTCGCACGGACATTTTTTTTTGATCTGTCCAGATTTATGTCCGGACATGTTTGGTGAATTTTTCCGGTCATCTCTTTTTTTAGGAATCATTAAGTGAAATTAAGGTTTTCCAATACAATCATTTAAATAATTGAATCATTTCACGAAATAACTGTACACAAATAATTAAGCAAATTGTTGCCTAAATCTTGCGATACTAGTAATTAGAACCGGCAATTATTACCAGTAAATTGGTTCTTATATTTTTTAATGGTTAATCGGGTAAACGGCTGATGCAGTTATTCATAAAATTTGTGAACAAATCTCTATAAATAGATAAGTGCATAATTTAAAAAATATATATTATAAAGGTTTTCATTAATTTATTGTATTTTATACACTTTCGGTACCAAATTATTCGCTCATTGAAATATTTATTTGGTTATTTGGCCGATTTAAATAAGTAAAAAATTTTTTTGATCATTTGTGAGTTAACAATTACGATTAATTAAAAAAAAATAATTTAACTGCGGTTGACCAGTTAATTATTTAATCGGTTACCAAATATTTAACTGATTAAAATAAAGTCTTAATTAGCCTTTACCAGACTTAGTTAACTGGCTAAGATTTTTAATGATGGTTCCAATCTCTATTAGATACGAAAGACTTGTATGGAATTAATCAATGGGAAACGACCGGATATCACTTTTTTTTTTTTTTTTTTTTTATTTCAGCAAGTAAATTTTCTTCTTCAAACTATGAATAAATCAATATATTATCGCATCCAACGTTGAATGTTTAACATGAACAACCGGAATAATTAATCTACAGAATTAAAATTTTTTTTTAAATAGATTTGTAGAATGTGTTGAATGATAAACTCCTAACTTAGGATGAAATTGAGTTTAGAGATTTAAAATGCATGTTTTAACGAGAATTAGTTCAGCAATGAAATATATTACTTATATGCTGGCTGGAAATTACTAACTACTATAAATTATATAGAACTGGAAGTACATAATGAAAAATTTCATATAAATAAACTCAAACAACTTCTGATCAAGGTCACGTCATCTATTCGATACAAGTATGATCATCTTTGTAGTTGGATTAAATTGTACAATCAAATCAAATTATTAATTTAAATCACCTATCGAACTCAACAACATGATATGAATTTGGAAAAATTAAAAATTTTCCAGCATTTAACATTAAATTGAACCTTCACCATGAGACATCGATAATTCTTATCGTTCTCACTAGATACATATTTGTGTGACGATGTGCTATGCGACGTTAACAATTTCGATCAATGGTGCCGTTGTCCTTTATTTGAATTAAGAAGTTATTTGTAATTCAGCCTAATTCTTGAAAATAGAAACTCCAAGAATTTGGAATAAATCCTTCCAAAAAAAAAAATTCTAATTACCAAAAAAAAAAAGAATAGAAGTATTTTAACATTTCCATATAAAAGTTTTCATTGGTAAATATGTTTTTAAAGCCGATCGTTAAAAAAAAATTTATTCGCAATATCACGTGATTTCGAGTCAAAAATTTTATTTTCAATATATTTATAAATCAAATGAACATAAGTAATTTTACATTTAATGGCATTACTAAAAATATATTTCAGCTAACATTTTATCAATCGGCTTGAAGTTCTTTTTTTCTTTACTCTTTTACCATTAAGAATTTCATAAATCTGTAAATCTAAATACTCGCTGGATTTGGAAAAACACCAAGAAAAGGATATTGGTGATTTCAATAAACATGATCAAATATTGACTCTATTTTATAAGATGTTATGTTTGCAGATGAAAACAATGAATCAAATTTGAATGCAAACATCAACAAACCCAGTTTTTATATCAGTGTCCGACCTGAGAGCTTTTCCATTCTTTTAAATATCATTCGCCTAAAAAACATTTGGTTTTATCTCCATCATAATATAAATAAGGTCTACCGATGAAAAAAAAGCAATTTTTAAAGAAAACTAATAAGCTTTTAGGAATTTTAGAATTTACGATGTATTCCGTCGTCTTTATAAATTACGAAATAACATATATATAATTATTATAAAGGTTTGTAAGATTTATTCTTTATCAAATTTCTTTAAATAAACATTGTCAAAGTACAAACGTGAAAAAAAAAAAGAATTCAAGTAAACATTGCGACAAAAAAAAAAAAAAAAAAAAAATGTTAAAAAAATTTTATTTTCTTCTTTTAATCAAAGAAAGTTTGATAGATTTGACCATTAACTCCATTTTGTGTTGTCGCCTTGAGTTCTATGTTACTAGCCAATTTAAAGGAAGTCCATCACACGTTTATCTTTTGAACCAATAAATTTTAAGTTTCCATCCTGGTTCTTCACAGGTTCTCGCTGAAGAATTGTAATAAATTCCAATATCCCAGTGCTTTGAAACGGGTGACTGGGTCGAACCCTAACTCTAAATGATTCAAACTAATCATTTAAAAAGAAATCCTTCGTCAGATTTCCGAATTTTGATACCATAAGTGTATCTTAAATATGTAAATCAATAATCCATCCATTTCTAACATATCTATTTCACTAAAGCCTAAACCATTGATTGCTGCGCCACGAGAATTGTTGACCTGGAATTTCTTTTGCAAATACACTACTAATCCACCAATCAAAAAATAGTATCGGCCTTCCTTATTTCAGGAAATTTATCAAGTCCAAGAGTATTTTCAATTTGTATACGTAAATTTCTTTTAACGACCGGGTCAAACATTGATTTGATTGTGTTGCAACCATTCAGCTCCTTCCATTGATTCTTTTTTTTTTTGTCACCATTCATATATTGTAATAACTAAAATATGGATCATCAAACCTTAAATGGTAATTTAAAAGTTGTCCTTAGAAATTCTCTTAATAAATTAAAAGCTTTTTTCCAAGTTAACTTTCCAAAAAATTAAAAAATTCTTTATCGACAAAATTACCTCCGCAAAATAAAAATAGTTTCATAATACAGTAAGAATGTTTTGGTTTTGAATTGACCATTTATTCAGATATATGTATATTATAATTCGTCTAGGAAAAAAAAAAGAGGAGGATAAACCATTTCGCCAGGCCATTCAGTATTTATAATATCTATCAGAAAAATACGCATAATTACATAAATATCAAATGTTTGAACGAGAATGATTTTTATTTAAAAAAAACTAGGCTATAATAAGGAAATTATGATTTACCGAATACTTGGTTTCAAAATCTTTTGAAAATGTCGTTAAAAATTTTTTTTTAAATCGCATTAATGTTATATGAATTCTATATTTGTGAATTTTTTTGTTTCATTTAGATTCCAAATGCCTTTAATGACGTTAAATAGCACAGATAAGAGGTGCAGAATCCATATGCGGTTAATTGATTTGACTTTGAAATACATCACATGATTTACAATAAAAAAAAGAATATAAAAAAGATTTTAAGCGGGAAGTGCGTTAATATGTGAAAATCCAGATGGATTAGATTATAAAAAATTCATTACAGTTTATTTGGAGAAGTTATTAAAGAAATAATACAAAAGCATTGATCTTGATAAATTAATTGTATTAACGATCATAAACCACTTAAATAATTGAAATTTTAGAATATATTCTTTTTTAATTAATTTTTTAATTTATAAAGGTTCCAATGCGATCGATTGCAAAAAAAAAAAATAAAATAAAATAAAAAATTTAATTCTAATTGAACAAATAAATTATCTTCTTTCGCATTACTTTTCTAATCCTTTTGGACTAACAATATAGATAATATTTAAAGTATAATTAATTAAACACTTCATAATATTTTACGTTCGGCTTGACGTAAAGATCGGCCACACGTAATAATCGCAAATTCTAAAAAGAAAGTAGTTGAAAATATATTCAAAGATATACATATATAATTATAAAGTAAAACGTCAATTTTTATTGTCCCATCTAACAAATACAAGATATTGTAATGTTTTTCGTCGAAATTATAAAAAAATATAGTTGATTAGATTAAAGAAATCATAATTCCTTTAAAATTGAAACCTAATTTCATTCAAATTATTCAGTTCAATACGCCACTAAAAAACCATTATGAAGTACAATTTGGTTAAAATTATCAGTATGTACCTTATTATTTTCGTCTTTTCCATCACAATAACAGCAAACGTGTTGTGTTCCATCATCCGAAAAGATGGAATGTGCCGGTTGAATTTGGAAAAGAATGATTAATCAAATGACGTCGAATAAAGCCAATTATCGTAAAAATTTTTACCGTGGAAAATTTTTGCTTATTAATACAGTTGTCAATAATTGCTTAGTATTGTTTATCGTAATATCGTTATCAATGAAAATCATATAAGACTCAAAAATCGTTCAAAATCGTAAACTCAAACTCTCTCCTCCATGTATTTGTCTTCACACAAGGCAACTAGAAAACTTGGAATCTCGTCAGATACCTTACGTCGTTGGCTAAAACAAGGAAGAATTACTGCTAAAACGTCTCCTTCTGGTATTCGCCTTTACGAAATTTTTCCAGAGTTGACTTCCCAAGATGTTGATTACACCACCGCCGCCGTCACCACCAACACCACCACCACCAAAAAAGGGTTCCTCTATGCGCGGGTCTCTAGTGTCAAGCAAAAAGAGGATCTTGAATGGCAGAAATAATTCCTCAGTTCCCGATACCCAACCTACGAACTCATCAGAGATATTGGATCAGGTGTCAACTTCAAGTGACCAGGAATTAAGACCTTATTGGAACAGACAAGTCGCGGAATGGTCTCTCGAAAATTGTGGTTACCCATCGTGACAGATTCTGCCGCTTCGCCTTTGACCTCATCCAGTACATACTCTCCCTCCATACTACAAAACTCGTGGATTTCTTCGACGATGCGACCTCCGATGAACATGAACTTTCCCAAGATATCCTTGCAATTAACACAGTCTTTATCTGTCAAATGCAAGGAAGAAGAGCCGCTATTAAACCAATTACTTTTTGGCTATTTTTCGCTTGCGCCACCGACGAGAACGCCAAGCTAGGAAAAAAGCGCAAAACAAAGATCAGGACAACATCAGCGCGCAACAAGCGACAACACTTGAATACCACTCTCAATCGTACACTGCTAATCAAGTGTATCCAAATCACCCTCAAAAGCAGCTATTAAAACGTTGGATAGGCTTGATGAGATATGATTATAATGCAGATGTTCGCTGAAATTGATACTGCTGTTTCTATACCAAGAATTCACATATTGGTCCATCACAACGAGGTTGGGTAAAACCTCAACCCATTGAAAATAAACTTAAACTTTATTCAGATATTCGTGTAGGAAAATACGTTAATGAACATGAGGACAAGAAACTTCAAAAATCATGTGTATGGGTGATCGCAAATTCGTACAAACTATTGTGAATATTGGAATGCTGCTTCAAGGTACACATGGAAAAGCACATACAAATATTATTGATGAGGCAATTGACGAAGCATTGACTGCTTTGTATGATTATTATTTTTGATTTTTTTTTGTTTTAAATTTTCTTTTATTTTTTGATTTTTTTTTTTTGATTTTTTAATTAATTTTAGGGATAAGATAATTAACCATAATATAGGATCAAACACGAATCAACGAGGTTCATATTTATCATTTCGATCTCAAAAAGATTTATGACAAACAATAAAAAATTCGTTCACAAAATTTTTCAAATCCATGTGGAACCGTTTTTATGTCACCTATCTTCACAATCCATCAATGCTTTCCACACATCGTCATAAGCCTGTTGTCATATTAGATCATAATAAACATGATTTATGGCCTCTTCATTTTGAAAATAAAGACGTAATAATAAGTGGCCTGTTCCTCACAAGATAACATCTGATTGTAAAATCACATATATTTGTAAAACTAATGAATGGAAGTTTTCATGGGTTTATGAGATGCAAAAACAGCTCCGCGAAACCCAAGTGCATGGTTCTGTTCATGCAGTCTCCATTGATCTTGGTGTTCGTACACCCTATACATGGTACTTTCCTACTAAAGATGTAGGTAAAATTGGCCAATATGACATCAGACGAATTATTCGTTTATGCAAATATATGGATAATCTTTACTCTATAAGGGACAAGCTGGCTGCCTCTAATTCAAAACTTAAAAATAAAAAGGCCTTGCGACTTGATAATGCAATTTCTCAGATGATACGAAAAATCAAACATCTGCAAAGTGAAATTCATAAAAAGAGTGTTACATTTTTTACTCGCGAATTTGATGCCATTAACTTTCCTTCTTTTTAGGTATCAAATATGGTAAATCGAAAAACAAGAAATATAACGCGAAAAACTGTTTGTAAAATGCTCTGTTGGGCTCACTATCAATTCCGCCAACGTCTGGTAGCTAAAGCTGAAGAATTAGGGGTCCATGTTATTATCCAAAATGAGGCCTATACTTCAAAAACTTGCAGCTGGTGTGGGAGTGTTCAAAAAATAGGAGGATCTGAGATGTACAAGTGCCGAAGTTGTGGAGCTGTAATGGATCAAGATGAAAATGGTGCTCGGGGAATTTTTCTCTGGGCTTTGCTTGATGGAGCCTTGATTCTCTCCGGAGATCATGCAGGAAATAATAGTAATACTTAGTATTACCTATTATTGATATATTACAACCCATCCGTGATAGAGGGTCATTAAAAGTTTAATTGTCATTATTGTAAGTTTTAATTTAAAATAATATTACGTACTATATATATTAACCCAAATATACCTTGCTAATACTTCGATTCTGGTGTGATTTCCGAAAATGAAAATGTAAATTTTCTCCTGGCGCCTGATGCTTAAATCCAATGATGGTATTAAAAAGCACTAGATATAGACCATTTTGGGTCTTCTGAAACAAATTTCCGAATAGTTAGAAGATAATGTGTGGTCTTCCGACCACTTTCTCGATATACAAAATTTCAAAATCTTTATTGAACCTTAAATTAATCTACGAGACCAGGAAACATATCGAAATCTAATATTGAATTCAAGCTTAAAATTGTACTGGGTTTAAATCCTGTTAAACATACCTCTTTGTCCAAATTTTAAGTTTCTAAGATAAAGATGCACACCATCTTTGTTAACACGCTGACCTTATTTTAATCTCAAATAATATATCGAAAAAGTATGCTATACTGCTTACCGTTGGGAGTACCCTCGAATATTGAGGAATGAAGTGATGAAATATTCGAGGGTACGACTCTATCAAGTCTAATATGCATATCAATTTTTTATGTTATCCTAGAATTAATTCTAGAACGGATTCATTAATGTAATCAAATTCTGTTAAGTCTCAACTCTTTGAGGTGAGATTTAATAGGTTGCAGAGCATCGAAGATGCAGAGCATATACCCAAGATATGTTTACAAAGTCTGCAGAATGAAGCGGAGTATGTACACAATATATGTTTACCTCTAAGTCGCACCTCTAAGTCTCATCTCTAAGTCGCACCTCTAAATCGCATCTCTAAGTCTCACCTCTAAGTCTAACCTCTAGGGCGAACATAATGTTCACAAAATCTGCGGAGTGAAGCAGGGCATGTACATGGTTCTACTACTAAGTCTCACCTCTAAGATTAACCTTTAGGCGAAAAAAATAAGTCTCACCTCTAAGTCTCACCTCTAAGACTAACCTCATATTGATCGAACATCTGGGCCTTATCCTGAAGTATACTCACATGCCGGATCTGATAATTGCTCTTATTACAATAGCTACATAGGCCATTATCAATCCCTGAAGGTTTATCTATCTTTGTAGGTCTACCACAAGCAGAGCACGGCTGGCGCTTCTTAGCCCTATTTTCACATAAATTTGAAAATAAAAAAAAGTAATTTAACATTAAGGGTCATAGGATTAAATATTTTTAATTGTGAAAAAGTTCACACGATATATAACAGGTGAGACTTATTGATAGCATGCCTAGATCAGATAAAAAAGATACTACATGTGTTTGCTGTGGACATAAATTTACAAGACCAGTTAAACTTCGTCAGCATTATCAAAGTAAAAAAATCAATGTAATCCACCTCCAGAAATTTCTAGTCAAAAGAAGGGTCAAAAGAAGGCTAATGTATCCAGACCTCAATCGCTAAGCCCTGCCCCAGCTCCAGTAGTCCATACCAAAGGAAAGGATCGAAGAAAAGAAGTATCACAAAAAATCAGATCTCAATCACCAACTCCCACCCCACAGGTTATAGACCAAGGGGTAAATATATTGATAAACATGCAAAAAAACCTGGAGAACATTTGAGAACATGAGTGCGAGATTACGCTGAAGATGGATTGAGATAACTGGTGAAGAACGCAATTTACCACTAACCATAAAAGATTGTCAACTTTTACATCATGATCTATTACAGGCAGATGATGAGGCTTTTGAATTACAACCCACTATGCAGAATGAAAACTAAGAGGGTGATTCTAGAACTGGTTCTGAAGCTTTTATTCAAGTGGAGGATATACACTTTGAAGAATGTCCAGTTGGGAGAGATCTAGAAAGACCACATGAAAGTCAGTCTTTAATGAGCAAATGGGTGGGAAAAGTTCCCCAACCTAAAAACAATCATGCATATGCTTTTATTCAATCAATATCCAATCCAGAAGAATATAAAAAAATGCCATACATGCCTCAACTTATGGGGCTTGCGTGACAGAAAATTACAGAAGTTCTCCAAACAGAGCTTCGTAGAAAAGACCAAATAAAATCAGCTATAGTAGTATTATCCTGGTATTCAATTACTAAAAGAAATCCAGATGGTACAAGTGATTTAACATATATAGATAAGCATCATAGAGGAGAGATGCGTCCAATTCTTTTAGAAGGAGGTATAAATAAGCATATAACTCAAACTATTGGGAAAATAGATAATCATATTGAGGAAGCATTAAAAAGTGGATCTGGATGTGTTCTCGAACGAATTCTTGAAATATCTATTGAGGCATATTCATATCATCGAGCCAAAGGAGGATCCTTCAAACCTACTCCCAAGAAGTTAGCCAATACAAAATGCACAATTAATCTGAATAATCAAGGTCTTGTTGATCCAGAAACGAATAAGCCTTCTGAAAAATGTCTTCAAAATACATTGGGAGCATACTTTGCTCATCAGAATGGACACACAGAACATCTTGAATGAATCTTCTGAGCCAAGAAGCTCAAATCCTACTTAAATATCGTTAAGTTAGATGGTATTCCAATGCCTACTCCAATCTGTTCACAAATATTTAATAAGATTGAGGAGATGAATCCAGATATCTTCATCAATGTCTGTGAGTAGAAATAAGAAACAACTACTCCAAAGCCTGTAATCGCTAGCAAGAATTTCTATATTCCAAATTCATGCAAAATAGAAAATTGTAAGCATAATAATCCGAACGAATGTTATGAAGAAAGACCGCATATAATTCATCTTATAGCTCTTACAGATATAACCCAATCTGAAGAAGGTAAGTACAGGCAAAAGAATCACTTTCTCTGGATCAAGAAGCCAAATGCTTTAATATATGGGGATACCGCGCATCATGGTGAAAAACATCTCTGCAATAGATGTATTTAAAGTTTTCTGATAAAAAAATCTCTAATCATTCATCGGAAATGGTGTTTCAGATTAGAAGAAGCATCACAAAGAGTTACTTTACCTATAAAAGGAGTAAATGACTTTGAGGAGTTCAAGAACTATGGCCTAATGATAAATGCTCCATATTTAATTATAGCAGATTTCGAGACTGACAATAAGAAATGTGATAAAAAATATAGAGGAAGCATGTGAAAACTTGCTCAGCAGAAGGCAAACAGTTTCTGCTATCTAGTCTACTGGATCGATACTAGAGATGTATAGGATCCGTTTCTATACAGGGAGAAAATGCTACACAGGAATTTGTTCGAAGAATAGATCAAGAGCTAGTTCGCATCAATGAAGTCTTAGCTGTTAAAGCTGATCTAATTGAGACTGAGAAAGACAAGAAAAGATTTGCTGAATCAGATACTTGCTGGATCTGTAAGGAGAAATTTGCTATTAATAGGGAGTAAGTTAAGTATTTAGAAAATAAGGTAACATGGCTTAATAATAAGCTAGAAAGTACTCCAAAGAATTCAGAAGACTATAAGGCTTAACCACACAAATTCTCAAAGTGACTAAGACGATTGATCAAGCAGATGCTATGGATATTAAGGTTTGGAATCACTGCCATATCACAGGTAAGTTTCGTGGATCAGCCCATAGGGATTGCAATCTCAAACTCCAGATACAGGATTGGAAGACTCCAATTCCAGTTATCTTCCATAACTTCTGGGGTTATGACTCGCACTTAGTCTGTGAATCTGTTGGACGCTCAGCTAATGCACAATATATCAGAGTTATAGCTGAAACATTTGAGCGATATAAGTCTATAAAGGTAGGACAGCTTAAATATATTGATAGTCAACAGTTCATGAGCAATAGCTTGGGCAATCTTACGATGAATTTGGGTGACAACCATCCTATTACAAGCCAGTACTTTAAAGACTTCTCACCTGAACAAATTTCTCTAGTATGTCACAAGGGAATTTATCCCTATGAATATATCGATTCTTATGATAGGTTCCAGGAGACAAAACTTCCTCCAATTCACGAATTTCATAGTTCTTTAGGTAATGCAATTACACGAAAAGATTATCAATATGCCCAGAATGTATGGAATGAATTCGGATGTCAAAATTTAGGTGAGTATCATGATCTCTATCTTAAGACTGATGTACTTAGTCTAGCAGATGTCTGGACCAAGTTCCGAGAGATATGTCTGCAATATTATGAGCTCGATCCCAGTCATTATGTCTCTATCTGTTCTTATTCTGGGATGCCATGCTTAAAATGACAGATGTTAAGATTGAGCTATTTACAGAAATGGCCATGCATGATTTTGTAGAAAAGGCTAAGCATAGTGGTATATCTATGGCCTGTTAACGATATTTCAAGGCCAATAATCCCAAGATAGATAAGAAATTTAACCCATCCAATCCTACAACCTAGATCTCATATATTGATGTGAACAATCTTTATGATTGGGCTATGAGCCAATTCTTACCTATTAGAAGTTATGAATGGCTAGCTAGTCAGGAATATTTACTTAAGAATCCTGATAAGCAAAAGCAATATCTTGAATATATTTTCAATACCAAACCAGATGCTAGGCATAGTATTTCTTAAATATTAAGGCCCACTTTCCTCTAAAGACCCATGACTATTTGAAAGACTTGCCTCCAGCTGTAGAGAATATTGCAGTAAGAAAAGATTGGCTAAGTTCTTATAATGCAGAACTTATAGAGCAATTGGATGGCGAACGCTTCTCTGCAAAAGAAAAGTTAGTTCCCCATCTTGGTCTACGAAAGGATTATATTATCCACTATCAAGTGCTCTAATACTATGTAAAATTAGGTATAGTGGTGGATGAAGTTTCTGAAATCCTTTCATTTGACCAGACTAATTGGCTTATGCCATATATTGCATTTAATACTGAGAAACGTCAAGGAACTAAAAATACCTTCGAAAAAGACTTCTTCAAGCTCATGAATAATTCAGTATATGGCAAGACTATAGAAAATGTTCGCAAATACCAGGATGTCAAAATTATGAAGAATAATAATGAGCAGGACGAAAAGGCTTTCTTGAAAAAGGTTCGCAAGCCATCTTTCAAGTATGCTAGACCTCTTGGACCTACATTAGTAGGTGCACATATGGAAAAGGCTAGCGTGACTCTCAATAAACCCATCATAGTTGGGACATCTGTTTTAGGTCTTAGCAAACTTCACATGTACCACTTCTGGTATGGCTATCTAAAAGAAAAATATGGGGATAAAGTCCAGCTTGGATATATGGATACAGATTCCTTCATATCTTGTTGAAACTGAAGATATTTATAAAGACATGACAGAAAAGTCCGATATCTTTGATCTAAATGATTCTAAAACTATAGGCCTTTTTAAGGATGAGACTCCTGGCAATGTGATCATAGAATTTTACCACATTCGGGTGAAATCCTACCACTATGTTCTAGCCGATAAGTCCACGAAGTCTAAGCATAAAGGATTAGCAAAAAAGGCATGAATGAAATGGCCATAGAATCATATATGCCTAGCTTAGAGGGCTTCTTACTTGATGATCCAATAGATAAGTCATTATTATCAGAGCAAGAGGCTAAGGACTTGATTATACGTTCTAAGGCAAACCCTATAATCCTAGTATATCAGGACTATCTCTTTGGAAAAGAAGTATTCCATGCTAAGAATGTGAGCATCCGATCAAAGAATCATATATTATCTCTAGTCGAGTCTGAGAAAAAGGCCTTCTGCCCTATAGATACTAAACACTGGATATTATCAGATGGAATATCTGCTTTACCATATGGGTATTGGCGTAATATGATTTATAAGAATATGGTCAAAGATGGTATCTTCCATGAAGAAGCTGAAAAAAGAGCTATAAGGGCTAAGCTCCTAGAGAAATACCAAAACAAATGTGTGTCTCACATATCTAACTCAACTACATAAGCTAGATAGTGATGAGTAATCAGATTACATATATTATTATATTATTTTTTTCCTGATGCGATAAATATTCAGTTATAGAAAAGATGATAGCTGAACATTTTATTATTCGATTCTAAGAGAAG
>CAJVPQ010000302.1:0-31421 GCA_910591825.1 Funneliformis caledonium
ATCCGCTCCCACATCCATTCAAGTATATTGAGATGATAGGCTCTTTCCATAATGAACCGCCAATCATACTCAGAATCATTAAACCCAACTTGAATGTCAGGTTGAAAGGCTTTCCAACATAATGCGAATGCTTTTAGCAGATTTTTTTGATTTCCGCATATAATTGTGGTCCAACGTGGATCTGGTCTTGTCTCAACATCAACAAGACATATTTGCTTTAGTTGTTTTGGATCATCTTTCCAATGCAATGTCATACCAATCATAAAAACATTATGATTTAGATCGAGGACTTCGGCAAATTTATCTAACTCTTCTGATTGCGTCTCTATATCCCACGTGAGGACAAGAGTATGATCCCGTAAGAGAGCTGAAGTAGGAAATCGGTCACTTATTGTTGTAAAATCCTCTGGCAGGCAGAAATCTTTTATAAACACATAGAATTTGTGCGAACAGAGCGGACCAGTTCGCTTACCTTTCTTACATATATATTTGTTTATTGTAGACCACTCAGAGAGTTGGATTCCATTTTCTCGAGCCACCTTTCGATGAAATGAGTATAAATCATCTGAAGCAGTTTCGAAATTATTATCTTAGACAGCTATAATGGCTTTCTTTCTCTCCCCAGTGCTATTCATATAAATTTGTAAATATAGCTTTTTTTCTGTATAGTATCCGCGAAAAGGGAATGCTTTAATGTGCTTCATTTTAAATAATTTCGCAGTGCCAGAGAGAATTTCGCCTACTTTTGCTTCACATTCATCAGGAGACTCTCTATCCGGTACTCGAATGTTGAAGAAAACCTGAATGCTTACGAGGTTACCAATGCCATTTAGCTATTAATAAGGCGACCATAAAGACGCAATACATAGCGGTATGTTCCATTTATCCTTTAAGTCGATCCTTCACTATCAATAGCCATGAAAGGAATATCTTGTTGTTTAGATAGAGCATCTTCAAGAATTGTCATTAATCCCTCATCATTTTCCGAGACTATATCATCCAGAGTTGGAAGGTCTGACAAGTATTTTTCACTGGAATAGCGAATTACCTGGCCTTCTGTTTTATCTTTTTCAGCCTCTGGGTGTAAAGGTGGGGCGGGAGCGTTAAGGAACTCTGAAAGCTCAGATTGGTCATGGTATTATATAATAAATATACAGTTCGAGAGAAAGTATATACTCTGGGAGAAAAAAGTTCAAAATGAAAATTAATTCTGAGATATATAAATCGATACATAATCAAACTATTCATAGTTATCAAAAAGGCATTTTATCGATATCCATATATTCTCAGGACTGGAGAAGTTTGTAATCGAGGGTGCTTCCACCCAAAAGGATACCAAATACATCGGAATTCTCCCTCATATATACCTTGTATTGAATGTGATAAACGAACTTATTCTGAATATGAATTTTGCGATCCACACGCTAGAAAACACCGTAAAAGAGAACAATACCATCAGAAAAAGCTGGCTAAGATTACTTCGGCAGAGATACTGGTAGGTAATTTAGAGATAAACAAAAATGATACAACCCGTCACTAGAAAAAAAAAGCTCATGACAGAACTGGTGATGCAAACGATAGGCTCTTTAAGAATCCTAGCCTGAAAGAAGCTTTTCTTGATGAGCGTCACTGGTATCACTGGTGTCACTGGAAAAATCCGAGCCTCCTAACTTTTTATTTTATTTTTTTATATATAGCATATACTATATATTCATTAGGATACCATAGAAAAATTCAATTCTTTCCTTAAATTTTACTACTTTTTACTAGTGACACTAGTGACACTAATCAAGAAAGAAATAAAGAAGCCTAATAATCCTAAGAAAGATAACAAACGTGTCACTAGTTCTGTCACCAGTTAGTATTCAGAACTAGTGACACTAGTGACGCTCATAAAATAGCATACTCATTGCTTCAACCCAGTTTAGACCATGATCGGGTCTCAGAAGAGCTTATAACATCCCGCCAATATACTGGCAATGAAAAGATAATAGTTGGGTCGCAAATGGTGCTCAGCTTCGATCTTTCAAATTGTATACCTTTCTCAGACATGGCGAAACAAGATATGCAGAAAGCAATATAATCCAAGGCTAGTGTTGAGAAAAGAGCATGAAAGTAGTATAGCCAGATCTGATTAGGCATACACTGATTCCAGATCATCTAGAAGATATCATTCAAAATTTCTGAAGCATTCCGATCGTTAATACTATTAACGGAGTTCTCAATCCAGTGCTCCAATTTGTGATCACGCCCCCTCCAGAAAAGAACCATATGACGCAACTAAACCCAAGACCAGCAACTGAGCATCTTAGCAGTAGAGGCGGGGCAAGTAGCGTATCGCGTCCCTTCAGAAAAAAATGCATAACAAGAACAACTTCTATCACCAAACTATACCCCCAAGCACTGGATAACTAACTAACATTAGCCACGTGAAATAAAGGCCAAGCAAAATATCAAAAACCACACATACCAGGAATAAAGTAAAACGCAATCTTAAACCCAAAACAAGAACCACGCAGAAATTAACTAAAAGCAAAAAAGGAGAGTAAAGGAGAATAGCGAAAAACTAATATAGCAACATATAAAGCAAAAAGAAAAGGAAGCCCATAAAAAACAGCAACCAAACAAAGAGAGAAAATAAGAAAGAAAGGGAATAAGAATAACGTAAAAATAAGGAGAAGCAATAATGCCGAAATAGGCAACCAAATAAGCGTAGACTATCGAAACCGACCCCATCGATAAGTAGGTAACACTAACGATAAGTAGATAACATTCTAACATAGTAGGTTCACAATCTAACGTAAGTAGGGAACAGTCTTATAAGACTGTTCCCTACTACCCAAATTAATCAAAAAAAGATAAAACGCGTATATCATTTTCACTATTAACCGAAAATAAAAACGCGTATAATATTTTTAGTTATATTATCTACATCTTATCATGTGACTATGTAAAGGGAAATTTTATTATATTAACTAATATTATCGGTTTAATAATTGGTGTGATAGTGATTATAATTAATATGTGATTATAAAGAGGGTTTTTATATTTTAAAAAATCGGAACTAAAATATAGTGTGCTTATAAAGAGGGTGTGATTATATAAGGTGTGATTGTAGAGAGGGTCGACTGTATGAATTTTTTTTAGTTAAGATCGTTCCGGACTTAACAACGGTTCCCGTTTCCTAGTTAAAAATATTAATAAAAAAATTTAGATACACTTTATATTTTAATAATAAAAAAAAATATATTTCTAATATCGATTAAAATTTTTTTTTTTTTTTTTTTTGATAATATATATTATTTCTTTTTGTTAGAAAATGAATATAATTAGTTAACTAAAAAATTTTTTAAATTCACATGCTGATCAAAATTTCTTTATAAGGATGCAGCAAAAAAAAAATTATTTTAAGGACGTTTTACTTTTTTCGATGTCATTTGGAGTTGAACAACTGGTATCACTGCGCCTAAATCCAAACTTTAAAATTTTTATATTTTAATGGTGATTTGTGAACTAAAATGTCCAAAGCTTCGCAATAACTTTAAATAAAAATTTGCAAATAAATTTTCCACGAGAACAAAAACAAAAAAGGACAAAAAAAAAAAATTTTTCATATTGTTCACAAAATTCTGCAGATTTTTTTTTTTTATAGATGATTACTTTTTAAAAAAAAAATTTTTTTTTTTTTTGGCACCATAACAGATAGATAGATATAAATCAATCATCTAAATTTTTCGCGAAAAATAAAACTTTTTTTTTTTTTGAACAAAATTTTCAATGGAACCACATAGCTATGTTTGGCTCTTGATAATTGGCGGAATTGTTGCGTTCGCTGCTGGATTTGGCATCGGTGCTAATGATGTTGCAAACAGTTTCTCAAGCTCAGTTGGATCTAAAACTCTTACGCTGAAACAAGCTTGCATTATCGCGATCTTCACCGAATTCTTTGGAGCTTTTTTGTTAGGTGCAAACACATCCGAAACCATTCGTGGAGGAATTATAAAAATTTCATTATTTGAAAATAATCCAGATTTGCTTATGGTATGCTTTTCATTACATTATCTTTTTATATTTGAAAATTATTGATTTATTTTTATTCTTTTAACATAGTTGGCAATGGTTTGCGCCTTAATTGGATCAGCTTTATGGGTTATTTTCGCTTCAATCCGAGGATGGCCGGTTTCTACAACTCATTCAATTGTTGGTGCTATGGTTGGTGTTGGTATCTCTGCTTTTGGTTGGAAAGGTAATTAAAAATAAACTAAAACTTTCGATATTAATCGTCTCAAAATAAATCTAATTAATTTTTGTGCTTCACTAGCCGTTGACTGGAGTTTTAACGGTATCACAAAGATCATAGTCATTTGGTTTATTTCACCCATAATAGCAGGAGTTGTAGTATCAACTTTCTTCTTGACAGCAAAATATTTGATACTTGTACATCAAGACAGTTCTTTCCGACGCGCTTTGATCGCCGTCCCAATTTACATTACCTTCACGATAGCCATCAACATCTTTTACCTCCTCTTTAAAGGTGATCCAAGTTTAAATTTAGAAAACCTTCAGCCTTATGTCGTTGCAATTATTGTTGGGAGCGTCGCGATTATCGTGTCAGTCTTAAGTCATTTCTTTTATGCACAATATTTAAAAAGAAAGATCATTGGTAAAGAAACTGGCCTCAAGTGGTACCATGTTTTCGTTGTTCCATTCATTGGACCTCGTTATGATAATGATACTGAAAGGGGCACCAACGATGATCAAAATGGAAAACAAGAAGGAATTGAAATTGAAGAAAATGTCAATAATTCCCCAAAAAACATCTTTCAGGCAGCTTTTACAGCTATAGGAAACTATATTGCTCGAGGTATAAGCAAAGAAGTAGCAGATTATAAAGCACATGATAATATAGAATTGCATGATGCTGCAGTAAAATACGATCCAAATACGGAACAATTATATTCTTTCCTTCAAATTCTCACCGCTTCACTCGCCTCATTTTCTCATGGTTCAAATGATGTTTCAAACGCGATCGGACCCTTAATTACAATTTATCTAATCTATGATTCTGGTGTTGTTGAACCACCAGGAACTACCTCTGTGCCTATTTGGATATTGGCTTTAGGAGGTATCGCTATTGATGTGGGCCTTGTCCTTTATGGATACCATGTAATGAGATCTCTTGGGAACCAAATCATTTATAATTCTCCATCTCGTGGTTTCTCTATAGAGTTGGGCACTTCATTGACTGTATTAACCGCCTCAAAAATTGGTCTCCCTATTTCAACAACACATTGCGTTACTATTGCGACTGCGGCCATAGGTTTATGCAATGGAAATGCGAAAGCTCTCAATTGGAAATTATTGGCTTCTTGTTTCTTCAGTTGGTAAGTTAAAACTTCATATTGGTTTTAAATTTATGAATAAATGAAATGAATTAATTTTTTTTTTTCATTTGTTTTTTAGGGGGTTAACGGTTCCAGTCTCCGCATTAATTGCTGGTGGTATCTTTGCTTTCACTGCTTATGCGCCATCAGCACCCACATAAAATAAAATAAAAAATTTTTTTTTCCATAATAGATAGATTTTTACAAATATGTACTCTTTACTTAGACAATTTTTTTTTTCTCTGTTTTTATTTTATATAAACCAATAAAATTCTAAAATATATATATATAAAACCTTTTGTTTGACTAAATCTATTTTTGGCCGGTAGATAGTGCTTCAAGGTTTTTCGGATGGTTGCTCTCAAGGATCAAACTGAATTGCGCAAGAACGTGAAGAGGATTTTAGGGGTTATAGCAGGCTTGCTTAAAACATCTAAAAAATAACTTTAATTTTTCTTCATCATATTTATATATTGTTGCCTTAAGAAAAGTTAAACAAATAAGAACAGCAAGATAGGCTACAAAATTAATAGCCTGAAATTCGATTTCCTAAAAGTCGTGAAATGAAGCGACGAAATGTCTAAAAAGGATTTAGTGAAAATTTATAATAAAAAATTTCTTTTTTAACTAAACATACCGATTTTTCCATTTCAGTCGTTTTCTTATCCACGAGTGCTTGGATATAAGCAAGTCTACTTTGATTATCCCCAAGAAGATTGAAAGTTCTTGCTTCTCGTCCGCCCATTTCTTCAACTGCCATTCGTTGTTCGGCATCAAGAATGAGATCAACAGGGAGATTAGGTCTAGGTTTAGGACGCATTTTATTGATGACAAAAGAAATGATAAAATGAAGTTCAAGTAATATTATGTTGAAGCTCAAAGAAAGAGAAGTTTTTGTGAAGTTTGATATAAAGTGAGCAGAGGGAGAAATTTATAGTTGAAAGATTGAAAATCAAGGGTGATTAATATATCAAGGGTGAGGGTATTTATTAATAGTGTTTGTTATAAAAAATATTTTTTTCTGGGACGCATGAAAATATAGATGAAATGTGCATCAATGATTCAATTCATTCACAAAAGTTCAAATTTCACATGAGAGACGTAAATATGATTATACAATTTTTAACTAAAATCAATATAAGATGCTTGCTTAATATCCAAAAAAAGGATTCTTCTGATGCAATTGTCTTTAGTTGTGCATAATGGCTATTTCATGTTAAGAAAATATAAAATCCCTAAATTTATTTCGACTAAATAAATTTTCATACACGTCACGTTGCTTTTTTCTTTCGAAGATACTACTGTTGATGAATCACGATGTATCAGACTCGATATTTGACAAATTCAAAGATCTTAGGAAGGTTTAAAAAATCTGTCCTTTGGATCAAACGATTTTAAAGCAAATTGTTCCGAAGTGAAATCACTTTCAGATTAGAGATCGAATATCCAATCGAAGCTCTTTGGAATCTACACTTCAAGTTCAAAATATATTAATTTTTTTTTTTTTTTTAAAAAAAAAAGGAATTGTTACATTACAAATATACAGTTTATGAGAGAATTTATTGTTATTTGAAATATAGTACATAAATACATAAAGATAAAAACGTTTCAAAGTATTCTAATAAAAAAAAATTATTATATTTATGGCTCAAAATCATAAAAGTCAATAATTTCAAACTTATTAACGACGCCCAACTCTTTATATTTTTCAATTACTTCAACACTACCCTTTTAACCTCCAACTTTTGTTGTGATTGAACAGTTCTGACTGATAAAAATCAAAGAAAATGATTTTTTTGGTACACGATTTGTCCAATTTGTAAAAAAGGACTCTAATTCTTCTTTAGGATTAAGCTTCTTGTCATTTTCATCTCGAAGTGTCGGTTCATTTAACCACTCATTTGTATTTTGACCCACGGACCGATCTGTCCATTCTAATAACCTTTCATTAAACTTTTCATTCAACAAATCGTTTCTTATTCGACCGATCTGCCCAGTCACCAACCCGTCGTTCATTTAACCTTCTATTTAGAACAATCAATCGACCTGTCCATTCTACCGATTGTTCATTCAACCGTTCATTCAACCGTTCATTTCTTCTATTTAGACCGATTGACCGACTTATCCATTCATCATATCGTACAATTTCATTTCGACCCATCGACCTTTCATTTTCGTTTCGATCCTTTAACAACGACAACCATTTGGTTCTTTTTCGAATCCATCATTCCTGATTCAACCATTCATTCAACCGTTAATGTTCATCTTCTTGTTCATTATAAGGCAAGATTGATATTTCCAGTTTATAAAGAGTCGCTTTCCTTACATTCATAATTCATTTTTAATTCAATTTTTTTCAAACAAGAAGCGTTGCGTGGAAGAGAAGATCAAGAAAAAATAGAGATATACAGGGCGTTAGCATAGAAAATTTTTCATGTACATGTACCACGGGCAAAATTTCGTTCTTTGTATTTATTGCTTTATTACTAATAAGACTAGTAATGATTTATTTTAAATTTTTAGAGTTAATCTTTAATTCGGCCCATTTCAAAAAAATACGACTAAATAATATAACTTCAACGTAAAATATTGTTATGATTGCTGAGAGAACCTTTATAAAAATTGGTAATAAAATGGCTAATAAAATACCTAAAATTATACACAAAACAATAACAAAAATATAATTATAATAAAGGTTACCCCTCCATAACCTAATCAGGATCGCAGTAATTTCGACAGAAAACAAAATAGAATTTAAAACAACCAAAAATATCTTTAATATTTCCTCATCATATTTATATATGGTTACTTTAAGAACAGTTAAACAAATAAGGACAGCAAGATAGGCTACGAAAGAAATAGTCTGAAATTCAATCTCCTAAAGTCATGAAATGAAGCGACGAATTCGCTAATAAGGATTTATTGAAAATTTATAATAAAAATTTATCTTTTTTTAACTAAACATACCGATCTTTCCATTTCAGTATTTTTTGTATTGACGAGTGCTTGGATATAAGCAAGTCTACTTTGATTATCCCCAAGACGATTGAAAGTTATTGTATTTCGTCCGCCCATTTGTTCAAATGCCATTTGTTCTTCGGCATCAAGAATGAGACCAGCAGGGAGAGGAGGCATTTTGTTGATGACAAATAAAATGAAGTTCAAGTAATAACTATGGTGAAGCTCAAAGAGAGAGAAGTTTTTGTGAAGTTTGATATAAAGTGGGCAGAGGGAGTAATTTATAGTTGAAAGATTGAAAATCAAGGGTGATTAATATATTAAGGATGATTAATATATCAAGGTATTAAGGATGATTATTATATTTAATATATTAAGGATAAATGATGCATGAAAATATAGATGAAATGTGCATCAATGATCACTACTACTATCTATGATAACAGGTGTCTGTGAATTTCTTGATTAAACTTCAGCAGTTCAAATTTCACTAATTTCACGTGAGAGACGTAAATATGATTTTACAATTTTTAACGAAAATCAATATAAGATGCTTGTTTAATATCCAAAAAAGGATTCTTCTGGTGTAATTGTCATTTGTTATGCATCATGGCTATTTTATGTTAAGAAAATATAAAATCCCTAAAAAAAAAAAATTATTTCGACTATATAAATTTTCAAACACGTCACGTTTGCTTTTTTCTTTCGAAGATACTGCTTGCTATTGATGAATCACGATGTATCAGACTCGATATTTGACAAATTCAAAGATCTTAGGAAGGTTTAAAGAAATCTGTCCTTGGATCAAACGATTTTAAAGCAAAATTGTTCCGAAGCTAATTCTCGTGAAATCACTTTCAATCAGAAGAAATTAGAGATCGAATATCCAATCGGAAGCTCTTTGGAATCTATACTTCAAGTTCAAAAATATATCCCGATTAGCTTAAACAAACAAATTCAAGATAATTTATTTTTTTTAAAAAAAGGAATTGTTACATTACAAATATACAGTATGAGATCTTATTGTTATTTGAAATATAGTATATAAATACATGAAGGTAAGTACGTTTCAAAGTAGTCTAATTTATATTCACTAAATTTAAAAAATAAAAATATTATATTTATGGCTCACACTTCGATGTTCTTCGTAACCGAGAAATTGTCAATCAGGACTTTCTTGACATGGGTAAGGAAGATTTTATGCAAACTGGACTGGAAATGGGACCAGCTATAAGACTTGCAAAAAAGGTCCAGGCCCTCAAAGACAATACGAAGCGCTCGTATAAGAGTTTGAGTGAGGTATTAGCGAAATATGACATCAATAGCGATGTGTTCCACAATTTAAGCCAGGTGAGATTTCGTGTAAAGCTTGGATGATTTATTGTTACAGAGATACTGAAATCATCTATTTCTATTATAGAACCCTCACCCAATTGAGGAAATTCTCCGGAGTTTTAACTCTGCATTCTTCGCGGGATAAAAATATGGGTCCAGTTGTTGACAACAACGAGGTTATGCGCTGTGAATATATTTCAACAATCCTTCAGTCACCTCAGATGACGGTAACTGGTGCTGAAAGTTCCGATCGTGTAGATTATGCAATCAAAAAAAATCATAGATGGTTTATTCGAAGAAATAATTTGCATAATTGAAGGGAAGCAAACCCATCCGGCAAAGGAGTGGCTCAAAATCTTATGCAATGTAAAAATTCATACGATGTAAGTAATTTTAAACATGCTCAAGAAAAAGCGGAAGGCGGACGAGGCATTCGACTATGAGTATGAATATGTATATGGTATTGTCACGACAGGTGGGAAGATCGTTTCGGGATGTTTTTTATTTTTAAGTTTATGCAATACTAACTTGAAACTTTCTTAATCTTCGTGTAAATAGCAACTGACTGGTATTTCATCCTTCACAGCACTGAAGGCATTTTCTGTACAAGCAAAACTGAATATCGAATCTCACTAACGGAAGATGCTCTCAATGATCAAAATGAATTGCGCAAGGACGTGAAGATGATTTTAGGGGTATAGCAGGCTTGTTAAAGGATAGAGTATCAGCTAGTGATTAACCCGCGTCCAAGAAGCGTCGCGTGGAAGAGAAGATCAAGAAAGAATAGAGATACACAGGGCGTTAGCATAGAAAATTTTTCATGTACCACGGGCAAAATTTCGTTTTTTTGTATTTATTGCTTTATTATTAATAAGACCAGTAATGATTTATTTTAAATTTTAAAAATTAATCTTTAATTCGGCCGATTTCAAAAAAACACGACTAAATATTATACCAACTTCAACGCCAATAAAATACCTAAAAATTATACACAAAACAATAAAAAAATATAATTATAATAAAGGTTACCTCCATAACCTAATCAAGATCGCAGCAATTTCGACAGAAAATAAAACAGAAAATAAAACAACTAAAAATAACTTTAATCGCGAAGAATTTTTAAGAAGAAAATAAGGAGTGTTAGAGGAAGAAATAAGTGATATAAAAAAGAAAATAAAATTGATAGGGGAATTTTTGCTTCGTATTTCCTCATCATATTTATATATGTTAACTTTATGAACAGTTAAACAAATAAGCAAGATAGGCTACGAAATATATAGCCTGAAATTCAAATTCCTAAAAGTCGTGAAATGAAGCGACGAAATGGCTATAAAGGATTTAGTGAAAATTTATAATAAAAATTTATCTTTTTTAACTAAACATACCGATTTTTCCATTTCATTCTTTTTAATATTGACGAGTGCTTGGATATAAGCAAGTCTACTTTGATTATCCCCAAGACGATTGAAAGTTATTACATCTCGTCCGCCCATTTCTTCAAATGCCATTAGTTGTTCGGCATCAAGAACGAGATCAGCAGGGAGATTAGGTTTATATTTAGGAGGCATTTTTGTTGATGACAAAAGAATTGATAAAATGAAGTTCAAGTAATAACTATGGTGAAGCTCAAAAGAGAGAAATTTTTGTGAAGTTTGATATAAAATGTGCAGAGGGAGCAATTTATAATTGAAAGATTGGTGATTAATATTTTAAGGGTGATTAGTATACTAATTATGATTAATATATTAAGGTGGTCCAAAAATATCCGAACAATTGATGATTTATTAATAGTGTTTGTTATAATAAAATATTTAAATAAATTTTTTTTTCTGGAAACTATAGATGAAATGTGCATCAATGATTCAACTCATTCACATGAGAGACATAAATATGATTATACAATTTTTAACTAAAACCAATAAAAGATGCTTGATTAATATCCAAAAAAGGATTCTTCTGATACAATTGTCTTTAGTTGTGCATAATGGCTATTTCATGTTAAGAAAATATAAAATCCCTAAAAAAAAAAAAAAAAATTATTTCGACTAAATAAATTTTCAAACACGTCACGTTTGCTTTTTTCTTTCGAAGATACTGCTTGCTGTTGATGAATCACGATGTATCAGACCGATATTTGACAAAATTCAACGATCTTAGGAAGGTTTAAAGAAATCTGTCCTGGTAAAAATTCATAATTAAATAATGGTGTGATACTGATATCGACATTTACATGACCAAACACTTTAACCATTTTTGACTAGAGCTTTCATTTGAAAAAGATGTTCGAATTTAGTTTCTGACATTGAATTCGAAAAGAGGTAAAACTCCCCGAACGATTTTAAAGCAAAGTTGTTCCGAAGCTAATTTCTCGTGAAATCACTTTCAGTCAGAAGAAATTAGAGATCGAATATCCAATCGGAAGCTCTTTGGAATCTACACTTCAAGCACAAACAAACAAATTCAAGATAATTTTTTTTTTAAAAAAAAAAAGGAATTGTTACATTGCAAATATATAGTATAAGAGATTTTATTGTTATTTGAAATATAGTACATAAATACATAAAGATAAGAACGTTTCAAAGTAGTCTAATTTATATTCACTAAATTTAAAAAAAAAAATATATTATATTTATAGCTCAAAATCATAAAAGTCAATAATTTCAAACTTTTTAACGACGCCCAACTCTTTATATTTTTCAATTACTTCAACACTACCCTTTTTAACCTCCAACTTTGTTGTGATTGAACAGTTCTGACTGATAAAAATCAAAGAAAATGATTTTTTTGGTACACGATTTGTCCAATTTGTAAAAAAGGACTCTAATTCTTCTTTAGGATTAAGCTTCTTATCATTTTCATCTCGAAGTGTCGGTTCATTTGACCACTCATTTGTATTTTGACCCACGGACCGATCTGTCCATTCTACCAACCTTTCATTAAACTGTTCATTCAACAAATCGTTTCTTCTTTCTATACTTATCGACCGATCTGCCCAGTCACCAAACCGTCGTTCATTCAACCTTCTATTTAGAACAATCGGTCGACCTGTCCATTCTACCGATCGTTCATTCAACCGTTCATTCAACCGTTCATTTCTTCTATTTAGACCGATTGACCGACTTATCCATTCATCCGATCGTACAATTTCATTTTGACCCATCGACCTTTCATTTTCGTTTCGATTCTTTAACAACGACAACCGTTCGGTTCTTTTTCGAATCCACCATTCCTGATTCAACCATTCATTCAACTGTTCATGTTCATCTTCTTGTTCATAATAAGGCAAGATTTTATTTTTCTGATCCTTATTTTGATATTTCCAGTTTATAAAGAGTCGCTTTCCTTTACATTCATAATTCATTTTTAATTCATGAAATTTTGGGGGGGAATGATTTGCGACAACCTTCAACAAAACGTCTTCAGGTAGATATTCACCACCACACCAAACCCTAATACATTCCAACTGTTGACAAGTGTTAAAGATTATTTTTAACGTTTCTATTTCATTTTTCAAAAATACGGTGAATAAAGATTTCAGGTTTGGACAAAATTTGGCTACAGCCAAATTTATCGAATCATTATTAATACCATCAACGGTAAATTCTTCTAAATTCTTTCCATTCCATTCCAAGAATTTAATCAAATAATCTTGATTGGAACCCC
The DNA here is from genome assembly GCA_910591825.1 of Funneliformis caledonium. Lineage (NCBI taxonomy): Eukaryota > Fungi > Glomeromycota > Glomeromycetes > Glomerales > Glomeraceae > Funneliformis > Funneliformis caledonium. The sequence continues at coordinate 13,341 of CAJVPQ010000302.1, forward strand.
CGTATGAAAATTTCAAAATTTGTAATCGAGGAAGGGAAACATCTTGTAACATTTCAAAATTTTCAAAACCATAATGACGATCAAAAGATAATACGAGTTCTCGTAGGTTGGTGTAATCAGCGATAAATGACAAAGGTATAGGAAGATGACCATAAAGATTTAATTCCATTAAATTTGTGGAATGTTTCGTTAATAAAGGAATCACCATTTCTAAATCGTCAAACCCTTCGAATGTCAAATACTTCAAATTCTTTTGAACGGTAATTAATTGTATCAATCCGTTCGAAATGACATTATTGAAAGTGATGTTCAAAGATTGTATCTCGTGACAAATGTGTGATAACTGATAAAAGAATTCCGAATAAATGTTTGAACTACAGCTTAATTCTGAAAGGTATCTCAAACAGTCGGTCGCCCCAGGGTAAATTGTGAAGGGAATGTATCTTACCAAATGAGGAAAGGCCAATTCCCTTAGGGAATAAATTTGATTCATGCACATTTTAAATATTTCCTGCGTTACCAAGTATTTGTTATAGTTAAGGTTTGGTGATTTATGATGCTTAAGAAGTTTTCCAATATTTTTATCGATTTCATCGATTGAAAGGCTCTTGATAAATTTCGTATAATTGAATAATGGAGGGTTGGAATTCTGGTTTATAATGTTGATTTTATTCTTACTTAGTATGTTTTTTGATCCTTTGGGAAGCGAAGCAATTAAAGTATTATAGTTCCAAATGGTTCTCCATAAAATAGGAATGGAATTTTCACACCAAAGACGATTAACTAGTAAACATGAATGTATGTCCTTATATTCCAAATTTTTAAAGATTTTTTCCATACAGTCAAAGGTAAGTTGAATCATTTTGTTCTTTTTTTTTTATTTTTTTTTTTATTTTTTTTATATTTTTATAAAAAAAGAAAAAATTGAAATTTTTTTAATAAATTTGAAGGGAATTTTTTAACAGAAAAAAAAGTTGTTTTTGTTTTACAATCCACCCAGCCCATATATATATATATAATATTATTATCTACCGCTTTTGTTTCCTGTTTGAGTGATATTTTTAAAATCAAGTTCATGTATTTGGGTGATCATTGAATTCCCACAGCGTTATTTGTCTCGGATTTTCGCTGCGGAATGAGGTGAATTTCATTATAATATTTAATTAAAACGGGCCTTCAATAACCGCGGATCTGCAGTCATTGTTACCGATATCATTGCCTGCTGTTTGCCTCCTGATATTTTTGAATTGTTGGCACTTAATGCGTCTGCATATATCCTAAAACGTTCTTTTGGTGCGACAATGAATGATTTTTAGAGTTGCATTCACAACGATACTGATGATGAAATTTAAACGAAGATTCATACTGTAATTGTCAACGTTATAAAAGCCACTTGATAAAGAATTGAAACGTCTTGAAAAATAAAATCGTATATTAGATATTCCATAGAAATTAAGATTCGATGTTCTTTTTTTAACGAATTAATATAATTAAAAACCTTTATTGATTATAACATATAATGGAAGGAATGTTGGTATATACAATGTACTGTACATCACATCGAACTATATATACTATAAATGCTTTTTACAAAAAAAAAGAAAGAAAGAAAAGAAAATATCAAATAAAACCTTTGAAAAATGAAAAATTTTCCACCGCACTTCTTATCGTTTATTGGTGAAAACCCATTTACAATTAACTATCGTGACGATAACGACGGTATTACTCTTTAATTTATTATCCAACTTGTTATAAACCTTCCTAACAATCCTAGCAACTTTTCCACTTGGACACCAGATATGTAAAACTTGCTTCCATAATTTTGCGTTTGTTATATTCCTCGTAGAACAATTGATTCCTGCAAGTTTTTTCGCTAGGAGTCGATACGCGTCAAGTTTTGTGTAACTTCTCTTATGTGCGTACGCTCTGGTTACTGATACTCCAAGCGTCAAAGCAGAAGTTTGTTTAAAAAGATGACGAAAATTAACCAAATAATCGGTCATTGGCTGATTTTCGAAGAAGTAATCGATTTCCATCTGTAAAAAAAAAAAAACAAAACGTCGTAATTTGATTAAATGCGCCTGAAATGAGTGTTTTACGACAAGGGTAGGGTGCTTACCTCGGTTTTAAACAACTCCACATTTAAGATCCTCGTGATAATTTCACAAGAAAAGATCTCTGACAAGAAACTTCCACCGCCAGCATTTGGTTGTTTTTTCATTTTATAAGATTCCAAGTTCCATTCAATATCATCAAATCCTTTCTTAAAAGCATTTACGTTAAAACTTAAAAATGATCTTTGTTGTCGTTGAACAAGTCCGATTGAAAGGTTAAGTAGATCATTTGAATTCGTATAAATGATAATATCATTAAAATCAATAAAGTAATGATTAATGACCGAACTAATACCAGCTGAGGGAATGGTGCAATTGATCACTTCTTTCAACACATCGTGAATATGTTGATGCTGTTGAGGAGAAGGAAGGAGACGATTTCGAATTGTATTGTTTCGGATAAAGTCGTTTAATAGACTGATAACGTTGTTGTCGCAAAATAAAAAATCGTCCTCCTTCATCCCTCTCAAACCACTCATCTTGCCTGTTCTCAAAGAACGAATCAATTGATTGGTCCATATCGTCGAATACAAGGTCAAGGTAAGAAAAGTAATTATCAAAATTGACAAAATCAAAATGCTGAGACGAATTCATGTCATCAGTAGTAGTAGTTAAAGACCAAGTTTTAATGAATCTGAGGTTGGAATTTGAAGTCATGTTGAACTGATTTGAGAGGAAATGGTGGTAAATTTTTTTTTTTTTCTTTTTAGAAAGATACGAGATTAAATTTAAAATTAGGAATTCGTTATTATATTTGACGGATAAAAAAAAAGACGAGAAACTTTAATTCAGGAAGTGAGACGCCAAATACTGCGGTAGATAAAAAAGTTAATAGAGAGGGAAGACTTGATATTTTTTCACGAAAATAATAATAAGCGATAAAAGGTAACGAGATTAAATTCAAAATTGGGATTATAACGATGAAAACTGTATGATTGAGTAGTTTCAAACGCGAGATTTATATATTTTGAAGTCGGGATATTTATTATAATAAATTTCCAATTGATTTCAAAGTATTTATTTAATTTTAATTTTTTTTTCTTTTAAAGGATTTTTTTTTATTACAAAAGATGGGAAAGTGGATGATTCGGCTCTCAATCAAAATTATTTATACAAGGAAAATAGGTTTATTTTTTTTTTTAATTTCTGCGGTCAATGAAATGATTACATATGACTCACTATATTGTCGGAGTTGTGAATCTTTTTTTGAAGATCCATGCGCATGAAAACGCCGCTCTAACTATAAATTATTTTAATGATTTAATTATATCGATATCGATATATTTGTCATTACAAAAATTTTCGCAAATCAATACCCAAATTTTTCAGTCAAAATGCCTTCACCATCACCAATTAGGGTATCAAGCATCAGAGAATGTCTTTGCACAACGGACTTGAAAACACCAACAAAGCGGTAATATGAGGCGAACGTAAGTTTTTTGTTGCTTCAGAGCAAAAAATTATCGATACAATAAATCAAAACGCAACACGACGAAATCGGCAAGATATATACACCTTATTATAAATATTCGTGTATAGAAATTATAAAACAACTTTTTAATATGAATCAATACAATCAAATCACCGTTAACATCTGGGGAACAAAGAGCGCATCTTGCAACCCTTTTTATTTTTTTATTTTTTATAAAGAAAGAGGGTCAAATCAAGCTCATTATGAATAAATAATGTCAATCTACGAGATGCACAAACAGCTTTTGTTCATGCTATACCAATTGATCCCAGCGTTCATGGTATTCTCCACTCATATGCGGAATTTTCCAAAAGAAAGGGGTAATAATTGCTAGAATTGTGTAATTTAGATAAAAATTGAGCATTTCTTTACAGTAATTAGTGGTATTATCTAATATTTATGATTTACGAGATAAATTTAATAAGTTATGAGTCATAATGCAATGTGCATTATTACAATGTATAGAATATGTCATTCTAATCTGCAATCGTCTATGCGTCTATGCTTGCGTCTATCGGGAAATTTTTTGAGAGAATTTTACCAAATTCGGCAATTCGGGATGATCAGCATATTTTCTTTTATAAATTCTCTGTTTCACAAAAATTTCTTTTTTTTTCAAAAAAAAAAAAAATCTCCATTACAACATGAATTTATTATATACGTTCATATGTTCTTTAATACTTATGTTACATGGATATCGAAAGAAGTCTCTATCAACTTCTGGAGCTTTAGCTGCTTTTTCCGTTGGTTTTGGAACATTACGAAATGATTGGTCTGTTTTTGGCGTTGTGTTGTTAGTATTTTATTTCACCGGTTCAAAACTAACAAAGGTAAATTATTTTAGGACGCAAAAGAGATGTATGTTTAAAATAAATTAAAATAAAAAATAACAAAATTCAAACCATTTATTATTTTATCTAGTATAAAGCGGAAAGAAAGAAACAACTTGAAGAGGAATACCTTGAATGTAATTCATTCACCAATTGCATTTTTTCAAATTTCGCGCGCTAAATTGTTCCTTCTTTTACGTAGGCGGACAAAGAACCGCAAGTCAAGTATATAGCAATGCTTTAATAGGAACAATATTATCCGTTATACACCAATATTATTACGGTGATGGAAATTTATCGGGATCATGCTTATTGAGTGATCAGGGATCAAGATTCATCTTTTACATGTACCTCGGGTAAATAAATCGTACCTTAGACAATTGGAATTTTATTTTTTTTTAAAAAAAAAACAAAAATATATATATATTCAGGATTTCGATTTTTATTTAACAAAAAAAAAAAAAGGATTTACGCAACTTGTAATGGAGATACGGTAAAAATACATTTTTTTTTTCTTTTAACCTTTGATTCATTTTATTAATTTAAAAAAAAAATTCCTTTTTTTTTTTATCAAGTGGGCAAGTGAACTTGGCATTCTTAACGAAGGGTGGCCTATCTTAATAACTACGTTTAAAAAGGTAAGATGATTTTTATAGGAAGGAAAGAACCGTTTTTTTTCGTCTCTCTTTTATCAAACAACCTGTTCTCCCTTTTTGTTACCTTTCTTACCCTTAAGGTGCCACCTGGTACAAATGGAGGGATTTCACCATTAGGATTATTAGCTTCAATATTAGGTGGACTTCTAATCGGAATTTCGGCAACAATATCATTAATCTTAACAAATTCATGTCAAGGACACCCGGAAATAATATTAATTGCTTCGGTCGCTGGATTAATTGGTTCATTAATTGATTCATTATTGGGAGCTACCGTACAAATCACAAAGTATAATGAAAAATTGCATAAAGTTGCTCGTCATGACGATAAGGATTCTAAGGTTGTTAGCGGGTATGACTTATTAAATAATAATCAGGTAAGTGAAGGAGGGGAAGGAATGATTTTTTTTCGGATTACAATTTATTAATGTACTAATAAATATTTATTTTTTTCATCATTTTTCTTTTATTAAAAAAAAAGATTAATATGATATCGTCTTTAATAACGGGTTTATTAACAGCTTTTGTTTGCGAATTAATTTATTAAATCCATCCTCAATTTGTATAAAAGCTGATTTGACGTAAATATAATAAATATAAAAAAAATATACAAATTGGGGGATGTTTTTTTTGTAAACATGAAGGCACTAATCACTGTACTAATCATTGCAAAACACGGGTAAGATCGTCAGTCAGCAGTAAGGCATTGACATTTATGCCCATTTGCAAAATTAACTCCTGAAGAAACAACCAATTCACATGTATATTGTGCCATTCGGGCGATGTTTTTATGCAAATTATTACATAAATTTTTATTATTTATTTATCTATTATTATTGAATTTAATTTAATTTGTATTTATCTTTCCATATAAAATTTATTTGTCTTATGTGAAAAAGAAAAGAGGTGATTTCTAAAAAAAAAAAAAAAAGAAAATTCCAAAAAGAGAAATTTTAAAACGTTTGCTCAGCAAACCCCCATAAACTTAAAAAAAAAGTAAAAAAAAAATAAAGAGTGCTATTATCTAATTTTAAATTAAATAGAAATAGATAGACAAAGCAAAGAAGAAAGGAAGAAAAAAAATAATAAAGTAAAAGAAATAATTAAAACTAAAAATTATGTATAGAATAAAAGTAAAAATTCGTTGTCAACTAAGCTTTATATACAATTAACCCTTCTTTTTTTTTTCAAAATTATTTATCAACATTTTATAACCATGGGAAATTACTCGTAAAAGTTGAAGGATAATTTTGTTGTGTGGAAATTGATGAAACATCTTGAACATTCATAATTGAAGAATTTGTATTCGAGAAGAGTGAAATTGAAGGTAATCTAGGAGTAAAGGTTTTCACACGGTTGTTTTTTAAGGTACAGGTCGAATGTGGCAATTCATGCGAAGCTTGTCGTATGTTATAGTAAGGAGGAGATGGCGGACGAAATTTTTTGGACAAGCGTTGACTTTTCAAATGGCTTAACTGCTGTTGATGTTGTTCGCTATGTATCTTATGATGTTTCTTTAAATCTTGGGGTCTCTTGAAAGCTTTTTTGCATGTCTATTTGGAAAAAAGAAAAATTTGTAAGTTTTTTTTTTTTTTTAGTCAGCATTAATAAATTAAATAATCGAGTTAAAGATACTTACTTCGCACTTGTGTGGTTTTAACGGCACGTGAACTCTTAAATGACTGGTAATATGGTCTCTCTTAGATGTGCTAACGTCACAATCCTCCCAATGACAGTTGAGACAGAGATTTCCAGTAGATTTACGACCTACATGATCTGTTGAGAGATGAGCATAAAGAGTTTCTGCGTCCTCAAAGATACGGCAACAATTTTTCCAAAGGCAAATAAATTCCAAATGATTTCCTTCGGAGATGGGAGGCGAAAGTGGATTGATTGAATTGTAAGACATTTTTTTTTTTTTTGCTTTCAAAGAAATGTGTTTGTGTCAAAAAGTGATGATTGTTTTAAAAAAAAGTTTATTATTTTTTTTTTTTTAAAAAAAAATGAATTTTTTGAACTTTTTTTTTTTTTTCTGATCGTACTGTCTTGTTAAAATCGCTTCCATTTATATAATCCGAAAAAAGCTGATTATTTTTTTGCCAAGAAAAGTTTTGACGCGTATCATAATTTTTTAAACCATAATAAATGTAAATCCATTTTTGCTTAAAGTGGTGGGTGATACAAATTTGATAATTATTGGATGAAATGTGACCAATTAAGGAAATCATCATTAAAAAAAAGGAATATTCAAGAAAGACGTTTGTCACACCTAAAAATTACAGTGTTTCTTGGCAAATTTTAAATTAACGGTGTGTAAAAAAAAAAAAAAAAATTGGACTTGGCAAAGAAAATGATTTTTCTCGTCAGAATTTTCTTTACAGATTAAAAATAATATCTTATCATCCTTAATACGTTCAATAAATTGATATCATTATTTGCCAAGAGGAGAGAAACAATGTTATCAAACGAAACATCATGTCCTTCAATTGTTTAAAAAAGAAAGAACGAACGAAAAAGCCAACACATTTTCATACGCAGTAAATTTTTTTTTTTTTCAAGTCGGGTAATTTCTTCTCGATGAAAACTTTTTAGCCAAGAGCCAGGAAAACTCTAAGCAAAATATCATTTACTTTTATTGCAATGATTTTCTTTTTATAATGTTCTTACTTTTTTATTCGAACACATGAAATAAACAAAAACTCCCCCAAATCTTTATTTATTATGGCAGATCATAATTTGTTTAAAATTACCTTTTTTTTTTTCTATTCCCTTGAAAATCATTAATCTTGCATAATTTTCTGCTTCATTATCTTCATGAAAATAATCAATAATATTAGACCCAGTTTGGGAATTTTTTTTTTGCCAAGACCTGAAACTTTCTTTTGTCAAACATAATGATTACAGTAATTTTTTCCCAATTAGGCTTGTCAACTTTGGCCAAGTGGGATCTTCAAAACAAATCATTTTAAGATTTATTATACATCTCAGATTGAGTAAATCATTACCGTTTCAGAAATATCGTACTCATGTCGACATGATGCAGTCAATTAAACCACAAATTAGTATATGAAATCCAAGCAAGCGACGCACAATGAGCAAAGAATTTGATGCCTTTGAAAAAAAAACCAAGGAGCCGAGAGATTTTTAATTAATCCGTTTACAAAAGCATGCAGTGATTAAAGGATTAAGAGAAAAATGTTTGACAACATCAACGCGAAATCCTAATGAACAAATTAAAGGTTATTAAGAAATTACAAGTTTATCATTGCATATTCATTTCATCACATGTAAAAGAGGAAACTCAATGACTAAAACGTTTCCTTCATTATCTTGCTTAAGAGTGGTAATGAAAACGCCAAGAATTCAAGAATAATAATTCAATCTTTCACCTTTGTGTAAAGAGTTAGTGAGCTTGACGCGTGTAACCTTGGCTTCTAATCGAATTATCCATAATCTAGCCTTAACGAATTATAAATGAAAGTGCGAACGGTTTAAATTTAGTAATCATAAATAAAAAAAAAAGATAAATAAATAAATGAGGAGTATATTGATGGAAAATTCTTTATAGAAACATCTTCATGCATGATTACGATTTTGCTTTGTTTAGCCTATTAATAGCTTTATAAAACCAATTCGGTAAAAAAAATAATGTTATTGTATAAATTCAACCTTTTTTTTTTCGGACCCATATGACTTCATTTCCATTTGTAGGATTTTACTTCTTTCTTTCGAGTAATATTTCGATTGATGACTGGGAAAGGTTGAAGGTTGAAAATGTGGACTTGAAAAGTTTTAAATAAATAAATATATAAATATATACCTTTTTTTTTTTTTTTTTTCCGATGGGATAGCGTAAATCCCGTTAATCAATATTTGACGCTGTAAATCAAATCCAATCGATGTACCAAAAGATTATAAAGTTTAATTATTAAGTTTCACAGCCACATCCCAAAAAAAGTTACAAAAATTAAAATTTCCGAACATTTTTCCGATCCCCCTCTACGTACTCAATATATTCGTTTGAAAGAATTAAAGAATCTTTTATTTTTTTTTTTATTTATGTTTTTTATTATTTATAATATGGTTCGATTAATAACACCTGTCGAAATTGCTGAAACTATTTTTAAAAAATCGAAAAAAAACTATTTTTACATAACAAAAATAAATTGAAATTAAAAAATTAAAAAAAAAAATATTGACTAAGCGAAATCAATTCTTGCAAAAGGATTTTGTTTGTTTACTTTAATAACCTATTCTAATGACAGAGAATCTTATTAGACACTATCGGGGTTGGAAATTATTATTCATATTATTTCCCTTGAGAATTAGGTTTGTAAATGCACTATTTAGTTTTGTTACTTATGGAATCTAGGTTAGTTTTTTAAAATTTGTTGTCCAAGTGGTTCATCATTTTCTTCATTACAAATTCAAAAGATATAAATATCAATTTACGCGCGCTTTCTCTTTCATCCTTTTTCGGATTTATTTGTTCTTCGCGTAACTTTATTATTAATAATAAACCGTTAGTCACCAACGACTTGTTTTTTTTGTTCATTACTTTCATAACTTTGTTTTTTTTTAAAATGTTCTTTTGAAAGACAATGTCCATCCACAGTAGATTTTGACTTCCATTCAACTGAAAAGTTACAAAAATTGCAAAACATAATATCTCCATCCTCTCTAAAAACACCAGGATGTTCTTCAAAAGCAGCAAAAGATTCCAATTATTCACCACTTCAACAAAAGTTCTGCAAATAACGCGAAGGGAAACTATTATTGTTATTATTATTATTATTTATTTCAGATTTTTCTAGCCCTCACTTATTAGTTAAGTATTAATAGTCAACCGTCGAATTACTAGAAGTAATGTAAATATATCAAATTTAAATACTGGTCTACTGCGCCTAGTGGTTGATTCAACAACCCTGACAACGATCAACTAATTAATTGATGCATGTACAACACGTGATCTTATTTGCTAAAAAATAAGATTATGTTGGTTGGTTCATTATTTTTCCTTACCTTAAACTTTAATTGTATTTCCGAAATTACTGATTGGTGTTTAATATTGACATTAGGACTATTACTGGTACTCAGCCTACAGATAACTGGCATGAATTAAATAAATAATTATTGATTTTTGAAAAGGTTAAAGGAATTTAAAAAAAAGTACTTGGAATTCTATCATTAAAAAAAAAAAAAATCACGTGCATCTATAATCATCGCGACTTAGTAACACTCGATCGGATCAATTAAACAGTGTCAACAATAATTTTTTTTTAAGATTTGATAAAGATGTTCTCTTCCACTTTTCTTCCAAGTAATAACGAGAAAACTGCACAGCCTCAATCAGCAACTTTTCATATACAACCACATTCAAAACAAAAGGTTGCTTATTTTCATCATAAAGATGTTGGAAACTTTCATTTTGGAGTATGTTTAGAATTTTCAAGAAAACAACTCTTTTAAATATAAGTTTTTCTGTTGCTAATAAACAGATTTTTTAAACAGTTGCAACATCCAATGAAACCTCATCGCTTGACTTTAACAAATGATTTGGTTATGAGTTATGAACTTCACGAAAGAATGACCGTGTATTGTCCTCCTAAAGCAACGGATGATGAGTTAATGGAATTTCATGAAACAGATTATATAAAGTTCTTAAAGGACGTAACGCCAGAAAATTCTGAAGATTTTGTTGAGGATTTTTCAAAATTCAACATAAGTGAGGATTGTCCAATATTTGAAGGGTTGTATGATTTTTGTCAGATATATGCAGGTGCTTCTATAGCCGCAGCACATCAATTAGCTTCAGACGCGGCTGATATATGCATTAATTGGAGTGGTGGGTTACATCATGCAAAAAGATTTGAAGCTTCGGGATTTTGTTTCGTGAATGATATAGTTTTGGCAATACAACATTTATTAAGGTTTGTCAAAAATTTTAATTCCAACCTACTTTATATAATTGATCTATTTGATCTAAATAATCTTGTCATTGAAAGGTTTTATCCTCGTGTCTTGTATATCGATATTGATATACATCATGGTGATGGTGTACAAGAAGCATTTTACGCTACAGATCGAGTTATGACGGTTTCATTTCACAAATATGATAATGGTAGTTTCTTTCCAGGAACTGGAAATATAAACGAGATTGGTTGTGGGTTAGGCAAATTTTTTTGTCTTAACGTACCTCTTAAGGATGGGATCGATGATGAAACCTATTTTACATTATTTAAAGATGTTATATCGGATGTAAGGGATCATTATCAACCAAGTGTTATCGTTTTACAATGCGGAGCAGATTCACTTGGAAAGGATAGATTAGGAGGTTTTAATATAAGTATTAAAGCTCATGGAGAATGCGTTCGATTCGTAAAAAGTTGGCATATTCCTTTATTAGTTCTTGGAGGAGGTGGATATAGAATTCACAATGTAGCAAGATGTTGGACTTATGAAACAGGAATTTTAGTTGACGCAGAATTACCACCTGAATTACCAGAAAGGACTCGTTTTTATAATTTCTTTGGTCCCGATTTTTCATTACATCCTCCACTTGTAAGAAAAATTGATAATTTTAATACAAAGACCGAGTTACAAAAAATTTCTCAACAAGTTCATGAATTATTAAGATTCTTGGATGGTGCTCCAAGTGTTCAAATGCAAGAACTTCCAGGAGATTTACAATGCTTATTGGATGAATCTGATGAGGAATTAAGAGATGCAAGAGAGGATCAAACTGTTGATATTAGAAGTAGAAAACGTTTAATGTGGCATGAAAATGAATATTTTGATGGTGATAGTGATAACGATAAAGACGATGACCAAAATATGGATGCGGATTCCAATTAAATTATCGAATTCTTTTTTTCTATTATTAGGTAATTTTATTATTTTTGTAATAAATTTTAGATTCTTTTCTTTTTTTTTTTGATTTACTACATTAATACCTTCTCTAATTCCGAATTTTTAATAATTAGTAATCAACTATTAATAATTAGTATACTGTTTTATTAGAAAAAAAAAATAAAAAATATAAACTTTGATTTAAATATAAATCAATTTATCAAATTCAAATACATTTACTTATCTAAAAAAATGTAAATTACACCAAAGGATATTATTATTTGTCATACTCTTCACTTTATTTTACCAAGTATTTTAACAATATAATTATTTTTCATATCAAAAATCCTATTTATTACTCTTAAAAAATATTTATTTTATATTTAAAAAGGAAAAATACTAATATCTAATATTAATTACAGTATATTATAACTATATTCATGGATATATATATCCTCTCTTTTGTATCACATTATATCATACCCCTCAAGTTTCTGTTTTTACTATTTATTCAGAAAACAGTTTTTTTTTGAGTAATGAAATCTTATTTATCTAGGTTTAATTAGGGTTAGTTAGGGTAAGGTATTAGCATATTATTAGGGAAAGGATACTGGTATCCTCTGGTATGAAATAAAAATATTTTATTAATTAAATATAATTATTAGATAATAATTATTTATTATAACTTTACTAATTTTAAACTAATATAAATAATATTATATTGTAGCATATTTTATAAGAGTCTAAGAGAGTGAAATTAGCTTTGTAGAAAGAGATCGCTTATTAAAATATTTCTTAAGAAAAATCTTAATAGTTTGCAATTACAACACAGAAATTAATACATTTAGAGCAATATGAGCATTGTATATTTACTAAAGATGTACCATCAATTGCATTAAAACCATATTGAACGTCAATAAAGAATAATCAGTACATTCAACAGGAAATTCAAAATATATTAGATCAAGGAATTATAAAACCGTCTCAAAGTCAATAGAGCTCACCTGTAGTTCTTGTAAGGAAAAAAATGGAAAAATGGGGTTCTGTGTAAACTATAAGAAACTAAATGATGTAACAATAAAGAACCTTACCTTTTACTAAGGATTGATGAACTATTAGAATTCTTGAAAAGAGCAACATAGTATACTACCTTAGATTTAGCTTTAGGATACTAGCAATTTAATGTCAGGAAACAAAACAAACCCAAAATAGCATTTATTACAAAACATGAATTATACGAATTTAATGTAATGTCATTTGGGTTATGCAATGTATCAGTCATCTTTCAATGAGTTATAAATGATATATTATGAAATATAAAAGAAAAATTCGTATTAGTATACCTTGATGATATTATCATATTTTCTAAAAGTTATAATAAACATCTACAATATCTTCAACAAGTTTTTGATTTATTAAAGAAAGTTCAATTGAAAATAAATCCAGAAAAATACCATTTCTGTACAAATGAAATTCAATTTTTGAAACATGTAATATCTGGACAAGAAATACAATCTGATCCAGCAAAAATTGAAAAGATCATCAACCTCAATGTTCCATTTAATGTTAAACAATTATGAACTATATTAGGGTTATTTTCCTATTATCAACGATTTATTAAAAACTATTCTAAACTGGTAGCTCTATTAAATAATTTATTAAAAAGGATGTGCCTTACAATTAGACAAAATAACATCAAGAGATTTTTGAAATACTTAAGAAAAAATTAATGACTGCGCTAATCTTATTCTATCCTGATTTTAATTAATCTTTTATTTTGAGTACTGATGTAAGTATTATAAGATTAGGTGCAATACTTTCATAAAAGAATAATGAAGAAAGAGAACATCCTATCTAGTATGTAAGCAGAACATTAAGTTCAGCAGAAAAGAATTATCATATTACTGAATAGGAGGTTTTAGCAATAGTATAGGCAGTTAAATATTTTAGAAGATATTTAGAGAATAATGCATTTATCATATATACCAATCACTTAACATTGCAGTGGTTATTAAATCAATCCACTAAGGAGAAAGATAGTAAAAGGATTATTTGTTAAAAAATTCTGCTATAGCAATTTCAATTTAAGGTAAAATATCGCAAAGGAAAGGCAAACGTAAACGTTGATACTCTCTTAAGGATTGATGAATTATAAGCATCAAACACATCACAAACATTAACATCAATAATAGATCATAGATAAGTAACAATATCAAAATATAACTCAGAAAATTGCTATACTTCTCAATAGAAATAAATTCAACGATTATTAATCCACTACATTATTAAAAATTCACAATTATACAAACTAACTAAGAAAGGATTAAAAAGAGTAATTACACAAGAACAAATAAAAATACTTTTATTTAACTTACACAAGATATGTCAGGAATTCATTTAGGAATTGAAGCAGTATACAATAAAGTTAAAGAACGATATTAATTGGCTACAAATGTTTGAAGATATTAGAGAATATGTGAAAAATTGTAATAATTATCAACAAAGAGAACCAAGTATCAGGAAAGAATCATTACATTTTATTTTAGTTAAAGCATCTTTCCATTGAGTAGGATTGGATATAAAAGAAACATTACCTATTACAAAAACAAGAAATAGGTATATAATAGTTGCAATAGACTATTTTAAAAAATGGTTAGAAGCTAAAGCCATCAAGGATATCAAAGCTGACACAGTAGTAAAGTTTCTATATAAAGAAGTTATATGCTAACATGATATATCTGAAGACAATGTTGTCATAGGACATTGATGAAACACTGATGAAACATAGATAGAACAGATAGGACATTTGGGACATAGTATAAAACAGGTTAAAACATATAGCTAGGACATATAGCTGGGACAATAAATCTCTGAAACATCAAAAATGTATATCACTGCTTAAGGAAATACTTACAGATTGAGGAACATTATTTAAAAATCAAGTAATAGCGCAATTATGTCAAAAATTTTAAACAAAACATCGATTAATATCACTATATCGACTTCAAATAAACAGAATAATAAAGAGATTTAATTATACTATAGGAGAGTGTTTAGCTAAATTAATATACGATCAAGAAAATAAATGAGATACCTATGTTTCATCTATATTATTTACCTATTGAATAATGAAATATAAAAGTGCAGGTTATACTCAATTTTATCTTATGTATAGACGATAAGCGACGCTACCAATTGATTTACAATTAAATTCTGTTGAAACAGATAAGCAAAACATTGATGATGCTCTAATGAATAGATTAACAAATTTAATTAATAAATTAAAATAAGATAAGCAGGATGCACTTGATAACATGAATCAAACACAAAAGCGACAAAAAGATCAGCATAATGATCAGCAAGTATCAAAAAGATTAAAAATTGGTAAAAAAGTTTTAGTTGAGAAAACATGAAAATAACGAGATATGTCAGCTAAATTGGAAGCTCAATGGATTGGTTCTTATTATATTTATGATGTAATTGATTTCAGTAATTACAAATTAAGGTCACTAGATGGACAAATAATTAAAGAAATAATATATAATGATTGATTGAAGAAATATAATGAATAGGAAATAGAACTAATAATAATTATTACCTAAATTAAATATCAATTTTAGTATACTTCTGACAATCAATAATTATAATATAAATAGATTTAATTCTATTAAAAATAATAATAAGAAAAAATGTTACAAGAATATCAACAGATATATTTTGATTTATTAGAATTTAGTCCACCTAATGTAATATTACCACCCTTGCCTAATATATCTTCTCAAGATTTAAATATGAAGATAAAAATACTATTTTGATATACATGATGACAAATAGTTACAAGAAAAAAAAGGAATCATTGATTTATCTTTATTATATCGAAAAAATAATTGATAAAGAAAATATTTCGCAAAAAGATTCAAAATTATCAAGGTATTATTATACTACAGCAAAATGATTATTCCTTATTTTTGAAAATAATATTAAATAAATTATAAGGATGCAACATATTAATATTTAAATGATAAAAAGACTTAAAATTGATGAACTCAATGAATTAATTTAATAGAACTCTGTATTAAAAGGACTAGATCTTAAAATAGAAATACAAAATTATTAAAATCAAAATTTAGAAGTTAATATTATATGATACAAAATAAAATTTTTTTATTTTTATTATTTTATTATTAAAAAATTTTTATAGTTTAAAAAGCAAAAGCACAATAATATGTAGAATTTTATTGATAGTTTTTAAAAAAAGAAAATACATAAAAATTAAAAAATATAGAAAAGATGTAACAAGAGAAAATTATTTTAAAAAACTATATCAAAAGAATAAAAAATAAAACTTAAAAAGAATAAAAGAAAAAAAAAAGGGAATATAGATCACATATCAATAAAAATGTATGACAAGCGTAAATATAGATCTAAAGAAATGTATAATATCCTTTTTTATTAATATTAATAACCGTTAATTATTACGAATATGATAAGTAAAACTAAATTTATGACTTCTCTGATGCAGTTATATAATTACTCTTTGAAACAACTGCTGAAAATAAATTATTTCCTCTCAAAGCCATTCTTCTTTTTCAGTAGAAGGTGCTATTTGTTGCTAAAAATTGTTAAAATATTGCTAAAGATCATTGTATAGGAATTTCAAATCTATGAATTCTTCATTATTATTATTTAAATGAGAAAAAAGAGCTGTTAGTTCGTTAATTAGCCTAGTGATTTCTTATTGTTATCAATAATTTTCTATTTTTAAATTATCGATATGCTCCTAGTGTTCTCTTGAAAGTGCAGCTTGATGAGTAATGAAGAAGTATTTTCTTTGTTGTTTACCCATATTAGAAATAAATGTAGAAAATATAAAAATCAAAAATGCTAAGAAAAGTTTGAAATTTTACAATAATTTTGGCAAGAAGGCAAAAATTTGAAGAAATAAAATGAAAATTTTAGGAGAATATTTATATATAAAGGAAGTGGCTATATAAAACTCTTAAAAATTCTCAAGATCGTGAGAATTTCTCTTCTGTAAAAACATAAACAAATAATTATTGATTAATTATTTGTTGATAATCATTACGTGAAATCATGTAATTGATCAGCAAAATTCGTAATCCTATTACGCAACTGATAAATAAAAATTACAACTCCATAGAATAATTTGAAATGAAATAGAATATTTTAGAAAAATTTGTTATTTAAAAATCTATAAACAAATAAATTCAAAATGACAAATATTTTAGAAATTTCACTGAAATTCATTATTAAAAGGGAATACTATAATAGAAAAATATTGATTCAAAAGATCATATGATATACGTAATCAGAAGTCACATTGACTGCATCACGTTAGATAATGAAGACAGCAAAAATGAGAGAAGTAAATTAAATAAAGATTATGTGAAAGATCTAGAAGTTGCAAAAAATTCTGTTATATTATTAATCATTTTGCATTATTAATTATTTATTATTTGTAATCAATTAGTATTTTATTTATTTATATTAGTGAATTTAGTATAAATAGGATAGCTTTAGGATTTAGTTAAGGCAGATAACTGTAATAAAATAATTTTATAAACAATTAAAATTCAATTAGTTTTATCACCAATAAGATAAATGCTAATAATAGTTATATGCTAACAATATAATTATATCAAATTCTTTATTTTTTAATAAAATCCTTAAAGTTCATTCTGAATATACATTATCATTTAAAGTAATAATTATCTGTAAACCCTTTAGAACTCTTCCTAAAATATTGATTAAAGCTGAATCCCTTTGTTAATCTTGCATTAATATTAATTTTCAGTTATTAGTATCATAAGATAACAATATATAAATATATCTTCATTATTTTAAACTTATATAATTTTATAAATCAATATATAACTTTATATTTAAATATAAATTTATATAATAGTATAAAATTATTATAAATTTATTTTCAATTTCAATTTTTTATTTATTTATAAAGGTTACATTAATTTATTATTATTTTTTTTTTAAAAAATAAAATTTATTTCAACTAATTGTTAATTTTATAAAATATTATTATACAGAAGGTGGACAAAAGTATCCGCACACTTTTTCACTCAATATAAAACTTATAATTTTTTTGCATTAACAATAAACGGTCAATTAATATTTTATTTAAA
>CAJVPQ010000303.1:0-31336 GCA_910591825.1 Funneliformis caledonium
AAATAATAAAATAAACTAAACTAAATATATCGAAGGAAATAAAGTTGCCATCTTGCTAGGCAATAAAGTTGCCGTGTCAATAAAATTGCCAGATCTGCAGGCAACTAAATGGACATCTTGATCTACGTGATTATCAAGGGCAATAAAATTGACATCTAATGATTTACATAATTGATCGATGGCAATAAAATGGACAAATTGATCTTTATAGAAGATCCACATGGCAATAAAATGGACTTAATATTCTACCAATTAAATCTATCTAAAATTTTACCCATCACAACATACATAAATTGATCAAACCAGAATTCAGACTAGCTTCCCCCTTACCATATTACAAAGCCATTTCTCAAGTGCTTATCTTAAGTAGCCAAACAAAAGAAATAGTAGCAACCTGGAACACAACGCGCAATGGTTCAACTTTTGGAAAAATTATAGCCGACGTTTCTAACAGTAGCCATCTCATCTGTTACCATTTTACACACAATATCAACCATAATAATATTTGCTAGCTTGTCAAATGCTCCAGTTATCCCTCAGCAGACAGACTGTTTCATCTGGGCGTTGCATCATTAGTATTTCTAATGCCTTGGCCTACTTAGTTCAAACCATTCCAAAACAATCATATACGGTCAAGAAACAACTCAAACAATCATTAAGGGAAATCTCTCATATCACTAATATGATCTTTCACAAATCAAACAATGACCTTTCTCCAACATTTCCGCTCACTAATAATATCATTGACCTTCTTATTCAACCATTGATGCATTTACCCAAGCTTAAATAACTGCAATCAACCTTCATCGGTGCAACAACCCTTACATTTTACACAGATGGTTCCTTAATAGAACCTCAGACGGACAGCTGTAAAATGGGATTCAGTTGGATTTGTTTACACTCTGATAACGGTCCATTTACCTTCAAAGCCTCATTAACTAATTGGCCATCTTTTACACGAGCTGAAATGTATGCTCTCCTCACTGCGCTCGTAGTCTCCCTAAACAATGCAGTGGTGGACATCTATTTAGATAGCCAGGCAACAATTCATGGTTTTCACAAATATGTGCTCTCCAACTATCTTTCTCCAAGAAAGCTTGAAAAAGTCCCTAATCATATGATCTGAAATATTATCTGATACATCACTGACCACCTCAACCTCCAAGTTTCACTCCACAAAATCAAAGCACATGCTGGAAACCATTACAATGAAATAGCAGATAGATTAGCTAAAGATGGTTGCAATACACCTTCCTATCCTTGCTTCTTAATAATGTCCCTCATCAGATCTCTCATTCTGCTTTAATAATATCCCAATTGAGGTCTCTATTAGAGGTTTTCTCAAGCAACTCTTTGCCGCATAGGCTTTTGGCAACTTTTTGGATTTGAACAGGAATGATGAACTCAGAGTACTCACAGTCAATAAATCTATAAATTGGTTCGCCATCTGGAAACTTTTTTCGATGAACACCTCTTTTCTCATTACATCCTTTGCTTGATGCAAGCTCAAATCATTCATGATTAAAAACTTCATCGACGAACTTCCTTCACTATCTCGCCTCACATTATTACGACCAGATTTATATGAACACTGGCCTTGTGTGAGTTGCAATATGGCTGCTAAAACTGCTTTCCATATTTGGACATGTCCATTATATTTCTCGAAAATTATGGACACGATCTCGGCTACAAAAAATGATCTTATTGACCAACTAAGCTCCTCATACAGAGCCAGATACACAACACATCAAACTGAACTAGAGGATGTATTCAACAACACCTTCGCATCACCTTCAAACGCTTCTAACAGCTACACTAACATCATTTAATCCAAAATTCTGTCTTCCCTGATAGATACAGTTCATAAAATAACTAGCAATAAAGTGCGATGCCTATCCATCATTTCACGCTCGCTGCTCCTCTTCCACTAAAAGCTATACGATGACATTTGGAAACACCGTTGCAACTTATTAATCGCTAAAAAGCGTTCAATGTGCATTACTAAACAAGACAAGCGTAAACGAAGTGCCAGTTCACCCTGCCTCACAGATAAACATCAAGCCTCTCTTTTAACTGGAAGACTTGGATACACCTAGTGAACAAATTTTGCTACATGTTCTCAGATTTTTAGATAGACACTGACGTCTTCTTTATCTTTTTTTGCTGATTTTAATTTTCATTAAGTATGCACTTAGTGGAGTTGATGGAGGGAAAAGACAATGATAGGTCGATTCAAACGGGTTTTTAATATAACTATGGGGATAGCTAGTACTTAGCATAGATTTATTTTCGATTTACTTTGTATTTCCTTATATATAAATTTAATAAAGTTACTGGCAGTACCACATCGTTAAAAAAATAAAAAAATAATTAATAAAAATAATTTACATTCTAAATAATTTTATAAATAAAAAATTTAGTAAAAATAACTTACGCTCTATATTATTAAAAATTTTTGGATAACAGTTTAATTAAATTTAAATTGTATAATTTAAAGTATAATAAAAATATATAGTTTACAATCTATGTATTATCATCATTAAATTTTTTTTTTTTAAAAAAAAATATTTATATTAAATATTAAAGAATTATAAATTGATTGTAAATAATTAATTACTATGGTTATTACAAATCTAATATTTAAATGTTCTTTACTTTCTAACCTTTGAATAATTATTAAGCATAAATAATAGATTATTATATTTGTTGACTAATTATATTTGTTATTGTATTTACCTTTATCACTAGATACTAGTATAATATTTCAAGTTAAAATTTTTAGTAAATTAAAATATAAATGGCAAATTATAATATTATGGTTAATATTATATTTACTTTCAATACCCAAGATTAATTCTACATTATAAATTTTAACAAATTCTTTTAGTATTGGTTAATTATTTATAGAAATGTTGTATTTAACTTCATCAATTGAAACTGATTCTATATTCGAATTTGATAAAATTTAATTTTTAGGAACAAAATGAATATAATTAACGAATTAAAATGTGGTTAATAATACAAGTATTACCTTACTAATGAGGAAGCTTTTTTAGCATCATAAACTAGTTCTAATGTAATTCATGTTCATGAAAAGAATTTAGAATATCATTCAACCGTCAAATTAACTCATTTTGGCTTCATAACTTTATTCCTTTTCTTGTTTGGTGAAAATATATTTGAGTACACTCTTACCAGACATTGTTATAATTTATAATAAAAAATAATTTTTTTTAAAAAAAAACATTTATTTCAAATTATCTTGTATAACGATAAACAGAATGCAATAGTAATACAACGTTTAGAATTAATTACAAATCATTGGTAATTGAAAGCGTTGATGCCTGAAATGCGCATCAGATGTACAACAATGATAATTTGAATCGGAAAAATTTTTGTTCTAATTAGATATAAATAATTTCATCGAAGATAAAAATTACGAGGCACGTTAGCGATGATCATTTGTCGATCATCATCATTTATTATATTTTTGTGCAAAGAATTATGTGTTTGAAGTCTAATTGCATCTCTAGTTGTCTGATAATTACGAACAATTATGAGTGCTTTGGTATGTTGTACAAGATAAAAGAACGTTACTTCGTATAAAGTTTATACTGCGTCATCAATTTGTGCTCCGCATAAGAGCTTTTTTTATGTAATTAATTTTTTATATTTACTGCTCCCGAACTTGATGATATAAATCAATTACCAATCCGTTCTTCGCATCTCTGTTTTTACTGCGGCAACGATCTGAGGTACTACATTCAAACCGGTTTGATTTTTGAATCTTTCTTAAAAATATTTATTTATTACCGCGCCAACTATTGGGATGTGTTAGCTCATTAAATGGATGCGATTGCCGATCGAATTTATTAAACGATCATGATGTAAAAGAAAAACCTGCAATTATTGTCTAACTCTTCTCTGTAAATGGCTTTAAGAGAAGATATCCAAATTTCTTCCTAGACACCATGTATAAATAAATTGTTAAAGTACTTATCACGTGTATTACAGTTGCAAACTAGGATAAGAGCCTGAACCTGGGGTATCTTTTAAGGAAGCCCTAAATTAATAATAAATTCCTTTGTTTAAGTGATGCTGAACAGGCCATTAAACCTTGGATGAAACCTCCATTTTAGACTTAAGTTCGATCCCGTTGCAAGATAACGTGATCTAAAAAAATCTATCGCCCATCAAATGGTAATGAACTTGGTTGAAGTTCGATCAATTGTGATACTTGTAAGACATCTCTCGATCCAATCAAGTGGTCTTTATCTTTGAAAGAATTTCAATCCTAACGCAGTGATACTTGAAAGAAGTCAATCGATCCTGCCAAGAAGTCTGTGTTCCTTGACTTAAGTTTACTACCACCAAGAGATTGGATGGAACGATCCCTTTGCAAGTTATCATGATCTTTGGAAGAAATCTATCGATCCGTGATTCTTAATGTAATCTATTGATCCTATCAAATGGTTATGAAATCCATCGATCTCGTAGCAAAACAATTCTGGTTGAATTTTGATTCTGGCGAGATCTGGAAGAAAAATTTTCTTTAATTATTACCTTAAATTGGATTCATTCGGTCTGCTTTTTCAAATTGAACGATAATATATAATTTATAATTTGAAATAAATGAGTAAATGATAAGAAAATATGAAAAGAATAAAATTTGTAAATGATTTATGAATAAAATACCGTAACAAATGATTTTAATTGGAAACTATTAGAAGAATAATTAAAATCATATAATTTATTATAGAAACATTTTGATATCGCGGGCAGAAAACTCGAAAAAAATTTAAAAATGTAAAATAAGAATTAGTTAGAAAAAAATGTTTTATAAAAAAATGTACAATACTCAATAACTTCACCAAAGGAATAAATACTTATGTTCAAAATGTAAAAAAAAATAATTGGCGTTAGAAAAAATTGTAAACATGTAAAATTTAAAGTAACTTACCAAAAACGAGTTCATGCTAAAAATGGGCTTATTAGAGGGATAATCATGACATCTTACAACGCCATACAATGATCATTTTTGTTGTAATTAGGGATGATAGGTCATTTCAATAGCTAACCAAAAAAACAAAAAGTAAGTACACAAGGTGATTTATCATCATTAATATTTTCTACAATTTGGTACCATACCAATGATTATTTTCTCATGCGGTGTACAGTATTACAAAATATCTATTTTTTAAAAAAAGAAAATTTAAGTTAGTTAGTCCTTCGTATAAGTTAGACAAAACTCTAACGAAACAACTAATAAATTTCTAACACACGAACAAGTATATTCTGCAAGACAATAAACAGGTGTTATTTTTGCCATTTTAATTTTTAATAATACGATATAACCGATTAATCGGATCGAATTATAATCGTCACGAATTTCAGAAGGCTAAGCAATTATTTTTTGTCTGATTCACGACTGAAATCAATTTGCGTATGTTAAAAAATACTTTTATTTTTATTATATATAATAAGACAATTGTTGACGCAATGAGTATATTGGAAAACGCACCAACTCTTATATTTTTTTATTTTTTAAAAAAAACGAACAAGTCTTGTCAATTTAATTAAGAATAAGCATCTTTATTTAATAAGATGATGGATTTCAAGCATTATTACCATTATCATTATTTTTTTCCGGAAGGCGAATAGTGACAAATTTGATTATTAAAGAAGCGAAGAATAATATGAGAATCAGCCACATGATGCATAAATTTGCAAGTCTAGCTTGACAAGTTTTATAAAACAAGCGGTTAACGTAATCATGACAATAATATGAACGATCTCCCGTTTCATGTGCGGTAAGACCAATGTACAAAACTGTTAAAAAGAAAGTTTGATGTTAATAATCCTTTTTTTTGGAGTTAAATATGACATTCGGGGTGGCAAACTTACAGAGAACTGGCGTCGTAATCGCAGATGCACTTTTGATTAAATTAATCAAAGTTTTGACAAATTAGTTCATGTTTAGAAGATGGTTGCAAGATTATTTTTATATAGTTTCAATAGAAATAATTTACCAATTAATTATATAAACAAAGTCGAATTCTCTTTGGAAATAATAAAAAGAATATATTGCAACTACAAAATAAGAAATAATTAATATATAGTTAATACTTTTACAAATATTTTTTTTTTAAAGTTTAAAGCTTACCATTAAGCCCTAATGAGTAAATCAAGTATCTATAAAAAGATGATTATATGATCAGGGTCATAAATCTTAACTTTGAAATTCTCAGTATCAAACATCCTTACATGTAATCCATCGGATTTAATTTGAATTCACCATCTGTTCTATCAAACCAATTTATTTTTGCGCATTCTGATATTTTTTTTTTTTTTTTTAAAAAAAAAACGCCAGCTAAAATAAAAAAAAAGAGTAAAGAAAAGAAAAGAATAAAGCATACGAACCTGCACAAAAACTCATAAAAAAAAAGAGTGCTAAAAGACCAATATATGAATTAAATAGTATTTCTCCGGAATTTAAACACAGATTCATTTAGATTATTTGTTTTAATAAAAAAGATATTTTTTTTTTTTTGTTTAAACAAAGACACTAAAAATCATTTAAATGGTTGCCGAATTGGGTTGACGCCCAAGTAGATCTTAATTTATGTTTATGTGTGCCAATTTCAAATGAAATCCTAAAAATCGCTTATAAACTGCAAATCGGTTTTTTTTTTTTCATTTGGATTTTGCAAAAAAAAACTCTTTTAACCAAATTTTACATTAAAAATTATGGCTGATCAAAATAATAATAATGAAATTAACGAAATTCAAAAATTCGTGAATTTATGGTCAGAGACCTATAAACCACTTGCCTGGACCAGTATAGTTTATTTTGTATTTTGGTATCCTCCATGGACTTTATTTTGTCTTGCTTGGGTGACATTCACTGCTTTGATAAGTCTTGTTTCGTTGATAATCCCTCCTTTGGGTTATTGCTTTTGCATAGGGTCGGTAATATCTTGGAGGTACATAATTTATTATAAATAAATTTCACTTAATTTTCTATATTTTTATTTTTTTTATTTTGTTTTTCTAATTTATTTTTTAACGTCCTACTTTTTTTCTTTTTTTTCCAAATAGATCATTGGCAAGGATTGAGTTGCTAACAGTGTCATATTGTATAAATCCAAAAAATTTTATCAAAGACTCTATCACAGAAATAGAGCGTAACGGAGGTCTTTTTTATCCAATCACTAAAATTTCACCCACGAGAACTGCTTTTCCTGGTTACATACAATTTGGTGCTGAATTTGTTTCCCATCAACATACCAGAAATTGTTTCTTTTATTTTACGTTTTATAAGACATTTACCTTATTATTATTCGTCGTGTTATTTCCGGTATTTTTATTAATAAGTTTACCCCCTTTCACATTATTTGGTTTACCATTGGCTTGTAAATTTACTAGAGAGTTTGGTGAAGAAATAGTTGTTCATGCTAGGTATTTCTTGGCACCAGGTTGGAGATTTAATGGAAGAAATCAAAATCAAAATCTAGATCAAACTCAAATTCCGAATCAAACCCAAACCCAAATTCAAATAAATCAAGAAATTCAAAATTAACCAATTCAAGATCAAATGCAAAAGATCTAAATCAAGATCGAAATCCATGAATTTACTGACAATCCTTTAAATTGGATTTGAATTTCTTTCTTTCTTTTTTTTTTGTTTTTGTAAATTAGATTATCATTTCATTGATTTAAAAAATTCACTCTTTTATAATTGCTTTGGATTATAAATTTATACTGTATGTCAAAACGAAATCAGCATGAAATTGTAGATATTTTTTTTTTTTTATCACAACATGAATTATATTAAGCGAATTCGTCGGCAGAAATAATCTAATTTATTTAACACCACATACTTAACTGTAAATAAATTTTATGGTATAAAGTTTAAATCTTGTAAAATTTTGTTGCTCCAATTAATAGAAATCAAAAATCAAAATCAATGTTATAAATTTTAAACCTTTTGGTGTCAAATGAACTGGCATTAATGTATATGATGTGATAAATGTAACGCTAGAATCGCCGCCGGATGTTATATTATAAGAAGAAGAAAGAAACTGATCTAGCTATAAATATCACATCACATCCTATGTCAACGATAATAAGGAAATGTTAAAAAGGGCAATCTTTCGGTAAGTTGGTCAATTATTTCCTCCGGTAAATCTGGTAAGTCTCCATCAAAAACAAAATTTCGAAGGTAGCAATAACGTAAAGAAATTTGTTTATAACGTAATTTTTATTGATAGGTTACAGATTCAGCATGCTTTTACTAGGTAATGTCTTATACTTCTTTTAAAAAAAAAATTTATGTCTATCATATTAGTTTTGGAAAAAATAAAAAATAGTACGTTTGTTCTTGACCCATTTACAATCCCTATGAAATTATTTAATAAATTAACCATTCACGAAAAAGCAATCCTCGATGAGATAACTGAAATTGTTGACAAGATTGAAAAATAAGTCTATTAACGATAAAATAGAACGTAAGTACCTTCTCGTCTGAAATGCAAAAGTTAAATATGACAAAAATAATAGAATTTTATTAATATCTTTTTTTTTTGTATTGATTTTTAATAAACGTTTTTGTTACATAAATATTTGATCTGGTTCAATTTTCCGCCAGAATTAAGATTTATATTTTACAAAATAATTTCACTACCTCCTCTCGACAAATTTTTAAATGCCTACCTGAGTTAAATTTTAAACTGTTAATTATATGGTCAGTTAGCTACTTTCTATAATGACTTTAGAGGATTCATTATACTTCTTAATTTACAAAAAAGAAGGACTTTTAATAATAAACTTGCAATAAAGTTAATATTACTTTCTAAAATATAAATTCACAGATGTTTAATAATTATTAATTTTACTATTTAACGTTAAAAAGGAAATTTAACGGTCATGACATTTGAAACTGTCTGTTCGTCTATCCAATTCTGAATAATTTAAAATACAGTTAAAAATTTTTAATTTATTTTTTGTCTTTTTCGTTGAGGAGTAAATGGAAAAAGTCGAAACCCTATATTTCGACGAATTTGTTAATAAGTATATAATATAGTTTTGATTTTTGACGGGATTTTATTATGGTTTCGAGTTTCTACGGGTTGGCCAATAAGGTTTTATTACAGTTTTGCCAATGACCCCGTCGAGTTTAGCCAGGCAACTATAATCACAACATTCGACAGATTAAAAATTCACATTTATATCATATGATTTACTGTTGACTTTTAATGAAAACGACCTGATTCTATAATATCTTTTATAATAAAAAGTTAATATTTTTCATTTTTTAAGATTTGGAAGATTAAAATTATTATTTTTTACATTCTCTCACATCTTATATTTTTTATAAAAATATTTTACGTCACGTAAATTTATTTAATTATAAATATAAAGTAAAAAATAAAAAAAGTATGATCGATAAAGAGAGTATATTAAAACAGGATTCTTCTTTAACAAAGCCACTTCATATTAAATTTTTTGCCAATCTAGTAAAATGATTAACTAAATGGATTTTATTGGTGGAATGAGTAAATTGACAGCGTAGGTTACTGGATGATGTACTTTTGGTGTGATAAGATTGCGCGATCGTTGTCATTTCTTTTAAAGAAGAACTATTTGAATCGCTGCTATATAATACTGTATAGAAATATAATGGAGATCTGAAAGTTCCAAAGAACAATTAGGATTTAAATTAAATTACGTAGCAATACATGAATTTAAAAATTATTACCCTCTGGTTTGATTTTCTTTACAAATTTCATGAAGCTGCATTTTTGGAGAATCACATTCTCCATCAGATAAGAATATAACAATATTTGTTCTAAAAAAGTGAAAAAATTTTAAGGTTGTGCTAAGTATACTAATAACTTATTTTTTTGTTGAAAACTAATAATACCTTGTGGAATAATAATGAGATGAAATCAAAGATCCAGCTTTCTGAATTGCGAGTTCGAAACTCTTTAAACCACAAGGTTGGTGTTCAATCATTTTATCTAACAAGTTCTTCGGATCTTTTAGATCTTGATACTCAAACGGAACGATAACCTTTAATTATTAAATAATTAGTATACTGTAAATATTAAAAATTAATAAAATTAATAGATCTAAATAATAACGAGTAAAATCAAACCTCGTGATTAAATAAGATCAAAGATAATTTATCATGTATGACTTGATGTTGATTTGTTTGAACAAAATTCATACGTGCATTCATAAATTGATACACCTAATATTAAAAGTTTAAATAAAGACTAGGTCTTACAAAGAAATTAATACAACCTTTAATCATACCGCGTGAAAGACTGCGCTAAGCCTATTATGACCGTTAGGATCCCAGGACGTAAAAATGTTGTATATTAATTGGCCTTGAATTGGTCTTGCCATAGAAGATGAACGATCCAAGACAAATATAATATGAAAAGTTGCACGTGAACTTGGATTCTCACAATTAAAATGATGTCCATCTTTGGATATATATCCAATATCATTAGGGGGATTTGAATTCGGATCAAGTTGAGCATGAAAAAGAGGTAATTCACAAAAAGATTCGCTTGTAGATCTCTCAGATTTATGATGCCTTTCATCGGGACATTCATGATCACATTTCGCAAATTCTTGTTGTTCTTGAACAGAATAAGGATCTAAAATTTAGAAAAGCTAAATATGTGTGTGTATAAATAAAGTAACATACAAAATTATTTAATATGTATTACCTTTAAAACCCGTTCGTTCACAGAACAATTTGTGAGAAATGTAATCTTTTGGTTTACTAGGATTATGTTGCACTTGTTCTACATGAAATAGTTAACATAAATGCTATTACGTATAAAAATAAAAGCATAAATTACCATTATTATGCTGGATATCTTGTCCTTGACAAATATCTGGACTTTGACAATAATCAATATGACGGTGTCTTCCTAAATCTTTACAAAACTAATACAGGAATTTCTTAAAATTCAAGTCGCAAAATAATAATATAAATAAAAAATTATAAGTAACATACCAGGTTACAAAGAACAAAAGTTCCTCGATCACCAACTCTTAACTTATGTCTAATTAAAAATCTTTTAATAAAAAATACAATATATAATTATAATTAATCACGCAATATCACTTTATACTATACCCTGCATATTCAAATTCATTATCTACACTAGTAAACTCAGGTTGTATCATATTTCCATGTGATGTGCTATGTATTTGCGTGTGCCCATAGGGTAAAGTACACAAATTTAAATATTGTATTAGCATATTATTATAAACAAACAAAGGATTTTTTTTTGCGATACATACATAATATTCACAGAATTGGCATTTTACATCACAAAAATGAAAACCATATTCTTGTGTAAGGTTATCATTTGTAAGATGCGTATGCTTTCCAGTATGTTTAAATTCATTTGGAGGAATCTTTATGTTACATTTCAATCTTTCACTTAACTGAATATACTGTTATAATAATAAATTAACATCAAAAATTAATAAATCAATTTTTATCACAATTATTATATATGAACCTATACCTTAGTAGAAGTTTCTTCAATTCCTTTATAAACCTCCTCTTGTTTCTTGGGTTCAAGTATTACTTTGCATATTCCATCATCTTCGCATAACTCCCGACATTGATGTTCATTTCTGTAAACATAAATAATTTAATGAATATTCAAAGAAAGCAAATAACATCTTCATATTAATACATACCCACAAAAATGATCCACTTGCGAATTAGAATCAGAGTGAAAATGATCATTTCTTTGACATTTTCTCTGACAATCCGAAATTGAACATTGAATTGGACACGTTTCATTTTCACAGCGATGTAAATCATGTTCTTCTTCATATGGTACGATACATTTATTAGGACAATGATAATCTCCTTTCGAAAATTTTGTTGATAATGAGCAAGCTTTTCCACAATGATGACGTGAAGATTGACATAAATGTTCACCATTATGTCCAATTTCTTTCAAACAAACTCAGGCAATTTCGCTTATCGACAAGATTACATAATTGACCGCACGAAGTATTCGAATGACTCATTTCATTACAAACATGCTTGCCTTCATGTCCAGCTTCATGACCACATACCATTATTTTGTTGTGGCTGTAAGTAAAATGGCAAATATAATTGCACTTATGATCAGTTAAACAATCATGATCATCTTCGTGATCACGATTTTTAACACATTTTAGACCACATTGATGACATGTTAATCCACACAACGTCCATAAAATTATAAATTTGCTTATTTCTTGCTCCATTGCATACTTGCCGATAACAATGTCGCTGTTTTGATTATTTTGCTGAGAAAACTGGGCAGTATTTTGCATATACCAATCTTGAACACGTAAAACTCTGCGTTCAACAATAGAGTTAATGAATCTATTCAAGTTGGCAAACCATTTGGCATCATCAGATGAGTCTTTTCGTGGCTGTACATTTTCTTTAAAGTAAGCTCTTAAATTTTCAGAAAGTTTGACAAAAGACTCGAATTCACCATATAATTGGAGACCAGAATCCGGTAATATTCGATCGGAATTTTTGAAGTCGTGTAAAATTTCAGAAAATTTGGCTGTTGGGTCATCAATCAGTGCTCCAGTATCGTGATTCTAATGAATTAATAAATAAAATACATAAATTTCTAACTTCATATAAATTTACAAGTTAAAACAATTATTACCATTACAGTTATTAGTAATTTTTTTAATGAAACAACGCGGATTTGTATGAGGTTTTCGTCTAACGATCTCCAATCACAATTCTAAAATCATAAATATAAAAAAGTAAGCTTCTTTCTAGTCAAAAATAAAATTTTCATTACAAGATACATTTATGATGAATGGTATCGGACCTTTAATTTAGCCATAATTACTTTCGTACTTTGTAGAAAAGTCCGTGCATTGTCATATTTGGCTTCCAACATATCTAACCTAAGATTCACTTTTGATAATGTTTTCAACCATGCAGTCTCATTAAACATTGGCCAAGGAATAATATCCAATCCACCTTGATACATTCTTGAGATGGAATTATTTTCACCTTCCTTTAAACATTAAAATTATTTTTAAAAATTAAACTTTACCGCACCAAAGAAATACAATTTGATAATAATAAAATAATAATAATACCTCTGAAACTATTTGAGAAAATTTTAAATCAAATTCCTGAACAATGCCTTCATTATCAACCTTAGGTACATCCTTGATTATAACACAAAGTTTTGCCTAAATCATTGAAGAAATTAATTAAAACATTTATTTATAATCGGAAATAAAAGCATTGTATTTGTACCTAAAATAATTTTGGATCTGATTTAAATAACATAGCTCCGTCTTGAAATCTCTGGAACATTGAAGAAATATCTCTATTGACTGCAAATTGATTCTGTTTAAAATTTAAAGGATTTATATGAGCTAAAATTTGTAAAGAACTAATATACAATAATGCGATATTACCTTAAATAGTATGAGATTTGATATGACAGTATTAAAAAGTGTTAAAAATATGTCTAAAACAAAAACAAAATAAAATTAATATCATGAATATCTCAAATAAAAGGATAAGTTACATATTAAATTGCAAATTTACCTTCTTGAGGGCTTCTTTCCAGAGAATTTAAACCTTCAAAATAAAGTGCGACATATATATATTCCTTGGTATTAACTATTTTTTTAAAAAAGAAAAATTAGATAACTTTTATGCAAAGAATATCAAGGAGTTAACTTATTTTACCTAGTGACATCCAGACACCTTCAGTACAACGCTGAATGAACATTTTTTTAATAATTTTTTCCTAAATAAATTAATTAAGAAATTCTTACCATTGCAGAGCCATCAAAGGAAGTTCCAACAAGAAGATTTAGCATGAACGATTTTCCGCGTGATTGTTCCCCCATACTAGAAACAACCTTTACTTTTTTATCACCGAAATGTTTGAAAATCCCTTCGTACCATCCAAAAGAAATGTTTTCTGTAATATTATTAACATGTCCATAGCCATCAAATTCAACATTTGAAAGATAATCCATCCCTGAGAGGTTGAAACAAGTTATTTTTGCTACTGCAATTTGTATAGGAATCAAACAACAAAGTTGATTAATCCAATCTCCTAATTTATATTTTGATGAGTACTTTTGAAAGTTTACATTTTTAATATCAAATTCCTTGAAAGTAATGACAGACGTAGAAAATTTTTTTAGGAGTGTTGAGGGCTTTTTTGTGGAACTCTTTAAATCTTTAAAAATTTCAGAAATGTATTCCTCAAATTTCTCTTCATATTCTTCGATTTTATCATGATTCACAAGATCAAGAACTATCTTCAAATGAAGAGGACGACTCTGTTCAAGATCTACGCAATTGTCAACTGGATATTTCTCAAACATTAATTTATAAGCATCGATGAGACCATTTAATTTGGATTTTGGCTCAATGCGGAAATTCATCCAATTATCAAATCCACTTAAAGTATTGAAATTACCAGAAATTTTTAACTTTGTGTCTGAAAGAACATCGATTACACTAAATTTTTCTCCCATTAACACTATATATTCTCCACTTTGGACGATCTATTTAAAGCGTGTATTCTCTCCTTCGATAATAGTATTAACTAATCTCACACGCCCAAGTAACTGATTTTGCATTCGTTTTTGGAAACGATATTGAGTTTTTTCGAGAGTTATTTTAATTATTGAGGAATTAAATCATCCATTTTTTAAATCAATTGACATTAAATGAGTCTGTAAGTTATTAATACAAGTAAATTGCAAGATTTCCAAGGATTGAAGATTTGGTGGTAAGTCAACAACTATAAGAAACGAAAGCATTAATTTACCAAAAAGAATTATATGAATATTTATAAATCATAATTTATTAGTTTTAAATTACCTTTATTAACAGAACCACCAAATTTTGTGCAAAAATAAACATAAGCACGGGATATTTCTTTGTTGTTGGCATCGACAGAATTATTTTCGCTATTAGGGTTATTATACTCTAACTTTTCTTTTACAAACGCTACAGTACATGATCCATCTGATGAACTCAAAACATTTACAGTATTTGATGGAAAACTACAAACTGCTGGTCGAAATTGCTTAGTTATAAGATTGTAAATACGTGCCCGACAATCTTGTTCAATAAAGCAGAGCTCCTCGGTGCCTTTAATAAAAAACAAATGCTGAAGATTCGGGACCATATTATTATACCATTGTAGTAACTGGATATTTGGATTTCGAGCATATAAATATTTTTGTTCATCATTAAAAGAAAGTACATTCAACTATTTTAAAAATATTTTAATAAGCTTTAGGTTATTATTAAAAACTATAATAACAAAGAAATATTTAACATACCGAAAATTTTTTTTGTGTCATATATAGCGATTAACTCTTTAGGCTCATTAACCGCAATAAGTATATTTTAATCTATATTCAAAGATTTAAATGGTTTAATTGAATATTTGAAATTATGTTCTAACCGTTGAGCAGTGTCAAAGAATATCTCAATTTTTTGGTTTTCTTTATTGTAAAGCACAAGAAGAAATTTGCGATTTTCAAATTGGGATATTTTCTGAAATTTATAAATATTATCAGACAAGACAAAAAAATAATTTAAGAAAATCAAAAATCATTAAATCATTACCTGAAATCGTAAATTGAAGAATCAATCCGAAAAGTAACATGAACTAAATTTTGGTATTGGGATATAAAACTCTTCCTTATGTAGATGAAAGGACTCTGATTGATCTAATGATGTCTCGCAAATTGTTAATTGTAGTTGTTTGTTTCAATTATTTCAAGCTCATGTTTGAAACAGAAATAATTATCGACCCTAGCCGGATAATTAGAGCAAGAATTGCATACTAAACATTAAATAAAATGTTAAAACGTTTTGTCATTAATTATTATAAAGTTTCATAACTTACCTGTTATATTCAGTATGTTCATTCGCAAAGTTCTAATGAATATTTTTTAACAAAAAAAAAAATTATTTGATACCGATTAATCAATTAATATTTAGTTAATTAAGTCTTACCCATTATTTTGATATTTTTCTTCTATTACATTACAAAGACTTTGAAATTCACGAGATTCAATATTTCGTTTTTCTTGCTCAAATTCTTCCTTTAAGTGATGTGATAATTTTTGAATGAGAGAATCTTTTTGTAGAATTTCTTTAATTTCATTAGAAAAGGTAACTTTCAATTTTTTGTATTCTTCTAAAAAAATACTTATTAATTTTTTCTTATCCTTTCCAAGAAACGATGAATAAATAAGATCTCGTATAAATTTTTCATCTGATATACTTTTAATATTCATAAGGTCTTGGAGAGATTTTACATCTGAAAGATTTTTGGAATGAAATAAATCTTGTAAAGCTTTTGTATCTGACAGATTTTTGGAATTAATAAGGTTAGACAAATTGTTGGATTTAATAAGTTGATATACAAATTTTATAAACGTGTTTTTGCTAGAGAATAGTGATAAAAATTTATCACGTAATCCTTTAAATTCGTTAGTTTCCTCAGTTTCCTTAGCTTCCATGAACATATTATAAAAAGCCTGACTTGTAGATTCTTCGGTCATTTCCAATATATCAAAAATAATTGTAGAAGTTAAAATATTTTGTGGAATTGATTTTGATTTTTTTTTCAATTTCGCACTCTTTATTAGGATATTTTGAACGGATCCTTTCTAAATCTAATTAATAAACAGAGGTTAAATAAAAAATGAAGATTATAAATAATCCCTAAAGTATTAATACGATACTTAACCCCTATCACTTATATCAATTATATTTACTCGTAAAGACTAAATTTCCGAGGACTCTCGATCAAGCTCTTCAAAAAGCCTGAAAATAAGTACAATCAATTAATGGTTATTTTTCTTTTTAAAACAAAATAAATATATACCTATAACGATCATTTAATTTTTTCCATGCTAAATTTGAAATTATATCACAATCCTTTTTTATTATATCAATTTCATGATTCTTGTTTTCTACGAAATAATCCCAAAAGTTCATCCTCCATTTTTAGACCATGTATAATCAAGATTTCTAATGATTTCATGTCCATTGTTCTACGATCAATATATAATCGTCGTTCTTTTAAACTAGACTGAAGCTTTTGTGAAAATTCCCATTCATTAATTGCTATAATTAATTCTCGCATACATGAAGTCTTCTTTGTTAATTTACGAGTAGCAAACGATTTATTTGTAGCAGATTCAATAACTAAATCAAATAAAAAATAATAGCGGGTCAAAAACGAATATTGTCGAATTCATTTCATAGAATACAAATTATTACCAATAGGATGCAAGGGTACACCATCTTCTTGAGTATTTTGTATTTCGGTTTTTATATTATCGAATAAATCCACCTTAATAATTGAAAACATATTAAATACATTACATTTTATACAATATAAATAAATTTAAATATAAACCTTAAAGCCGGTATATATTTTAAAGTCATCCTGTACTTCATGACTTTTCTTGACTTCAAATTCATAAAACCCTTTTATCGTCGTCTGAATCAACATCGGTATTGTATAAATTCCAATCGAAACTTTCTAAGTCTTCATCACTCATATGGCAAAGCTGATGCTCGGTAACCTTTGTCAAATATCTATAGGTTTGTAAATTAAAATTTAATTAAAGTTTAAACATTTAGAAATTAAACTGCAGAATAAATAGATGATACCTATGTAGGTTAGTCATATTCTTTTTACATTGTGAAGGAGAATTTTCCTCGTAACATCCTACTTCGGGCCAATGAATAACTAAACTAAAGTCTGGATTCACAACCAATAAGTAAATACCAGGACGTAAAAAAGGTTTATTTGAGTAGTCGAAAGAAGTATGCGAGACTATAAGCAATTCATAACTAAACAAAAGAACAAATTAAAATCTATGATTATTGAATAATTTTTTTACCTGGGATCTTACATACATTTGTTGATTAATAATCTCTAAATTCAACAAGAGTTTTGCAATTAAATGGCGATTTCCGTAACATCCAATAAGGCGAACAGAAATTGAGTTCAATTTTGTATAATTGATCTCAGAAATTGACTTTCGCATAGTTTTTTTAGATAATCCTTTGAGATAATTATTTTATCGACTAAAAAATTATGTTATGCTTTTGTTGAGTAATCTTTTATATTCAAATTCAAATTCGCAAAGCTGTAAAGAAACATTACAATACCATTCGAATCATCATCTTTGTGTAAGTCTAATAAACGATATAAACCAGGAATATATTTAACCAAGTCTTCACCGTTTATAATTTGGGGCGAGAAGTCTTTAGGTTCGATCCTTGCAGATTCCATTGATAAAGAACTTCCTGCGCTGCTTGTATTCTCCTGAATGTCTTTGAATATTATAGGAAATGATAAAATTATTAATAGATCAATAACATTTGCATCATGAAATTGAATTCTATTTTAGCGGCTGCGTAAAATAAATAACGTACTTTATATTTTACGTTGTTATCTGTTATTTAAGAAAAATTAAACTTTTCTACGAAAATAAATTTTTAATTTCTGAATTATTCTTCAGAAACTCCTCGACTTAAAAAACAATAGATTTACGCCATTAAATATATGTTGATCATAATTGCTTTATTTATAATGAAAGATACTCGTTATGGATATATGATTGTCACAATAAAGGTTAGTTTCGGGCACAATTGTGGTTTTAATAATTTATTTAAAGTTTGTGTAATAAACGGTAACATTATGAGAAGAGACTTTAATAATTTATATGAAAAATATATATAAAATTGAATAATTCCAAAATATTAGTAAAATTCAAGATTTCATCTTATGCTCAATTGGCGATTAATATGATTTATCGCCGTTTTCAAAATGGTGTGATCAGGTGATTTGTCGATCAATTATAATAAAAAACGGATTTTCGGATTACACTAAAGTAAACTTTAAAAAAACTTTCTTAAAGAAACTGTTTTTTCAAAACTTTTTAACTTTTATTAACCTTCATAACATAGAGTATTTGAGCCTTGTGGATTAGTGAGGTTTAATATGTAGAAGTTTCTTTTACCTTATAAAACGATTCCTAACTTCCTAGCGATTCCAAAACGATTCCCTAGCGATTACTACAATTATTGGCGAGATTCCTGTCGCGATTCCTAAGTAAGTTTTCTTCTAAAAGCTTCGTTTTAGCTTATACTTAACTTTTTTTTTTTATAAAATATATTTTAAGTAATGAGAAATGGTTTTTTGGATGAGTCTTTATCATTTTTTTAATAATTCATTCTAACATGAAATATTTGATTTTTTAGAAAAATGCAATAATTGTTAATTTATTTCATGGATCCAATATGTTCTTATAAATATATTTAGAAATATTTGATGTTTTAAATTACTAGAGAAATTATTTATTTTTTCAATAACGAGAACGAAAAAATTGTTTAGTTTTATTATATAATTTATTATTTTTAATGTAACATCTATTTTTGTGTTTTAATATTACTTTATTTTATTTTTTCGAGTGCTTTAATTTTTTTTTTTGTTGTTTTCAATGTTTTCGGTGTTTACGATATTTTTTTTTAATTGATCGACAAATCACCTCCTGATCACACTAATTCGAAAACGGCGATAATGGGTTTAACCGTTTTTAACTCGATTTTGAACCGAAACCTTCTAAGGCCCGTCGTAAAAAGATTTATTCAACAATTTACTTAATACGTTTCTTGTGTAGTTGGTTATTAGTCAAGTATATATGGTCACGATAAAGATTTTAAATTGTAAAGGTATCTATTATTTCAAGATTTCGGACGTCTCTTCAAGACTCGTCAATCTTATTCTTTGAACAAAGCGGATTTTCGGGTTTTATATACAAAATTTCTAAATACTAATTTTTTCTAAATATAACGAATATATCTAATAATTAAAATAATTAATTAATAAATTTATATAATAAAAAAAAAAAAAGAAAGCGAAAAACTATTATAATTATTTAACATATATACTTGATATAATTAATTTAAATGATATTTTTGACATTATTAACATTTCAATATTACTGAGCCATTCGTATATGCCGATTTCTTGTAACACCGGTTAATTATTTTTACCGGAAAATTGCATATTTGTGCTTAATTTAAATAAAAATTATAATATATTCGCTATCATTGAGTTTAACATGTTCTATATTGTCTTTTATCAAATGTGTAGTTTACGTTTCACTTTTTTTAAAAAAAGAAACCAACACTTTTCCCGAAAAAATTTAGAAAAAGGTTTCATCGGGCTAATGAAAAATAAAAATGTAAATAGTTAGATTGATTTTGAATATATTTGGGTTACTGACCTTGAACTAGTATAATCTAGGTTTTTATGCTTTCACCTCGTTTCAAACTTTCGTCACTAGTTCTCCGGCAATATCATTTTGATGATTATTTACTACAAATTTGATTCCAGCGCAAAGGTTCATACTCCTTCTGTATTGCAATATGTTTTGCATACGTTCTCAAACACTCCGATTCTGAAACTTTATTATATAGAGTTTTTGGAATAATTACTACTAGAAAAGCTTATAAAAATCGTAAATTTTATTTTATTTTTATAATCTATCTAATTATTGGATTTAGGACACATGGTATCCTGAAATGGTTCATCAACTAATTTTCGAATATTTTTATATAAATATTCTTGACGCGCTAATAATAAAGGTTTAGAAGAAAATATAGTTATCGGAGTCCAAACATTGAAATGGTTGATTTTTAAAATATCAAAACACTGAAATTCTCCTCCCGCCACTTTTTGAGTAAATATTTTTCCTGGTTCACTTCTTTTAAACCAAAAATGTCGATATTTTTGAATGTCAGGTAAATTTTGAAAATGAGGTTTTAAAAATGATTCAAAATCATAATATTTCGATTATTATAGCGAATAGTATGATTAGAATTATTTTTGTAGACTTTTTTACTAACTTTTCAACATTGCTACTGTATTAACTCGCGTTTTTTCGAAAAAAAGCTTTAATATTACCAAAATATCCATCTGCATAGGTTTCTAATAGCATTCAATTTTTTTTTTTTTTTTTTTTTTTTTTTTTTTTTACAAATTTAGAATAATTTATTGTTTCATTATATTTAAATGTTTATACTTTCTTCTTTTGTTCTCTAGTAAAAGAACAATTTGAAACTTATATTATTATACTCTAACAATGGCCTACTTTATCCTGTATATGTGTTTAGATCTAACATGCGTTATGTCAGAAAATTTACGAACATTTATCTAATGATTCAGAATTCCTCAAATATAGGCAATATAAATCCAGGCATGAGAACGTCATTTCAGTGACTACTAAACATTTCGTCCTGATTTCTTCACCAATTTTCTCATCAGATATAATAAGAAAAGATTTATTGACTTTTGACATTTAATTAAGATCAATCAAAAAAACGCTATTAATAAATTTTCGGAACTATAAATAATGATTTTTTAAATTTAAAATGAATAAAATTATTATTTTTTATATTATTTAATGATCTACTGTATATAAACTTGACGTTTGTAATAAATTTCTTATTGAATTCGATAAATCTTATCTAAAATAACATTAGAGCCATTAACTATAGGAATTTATTTTCTTTAATTTTTTCAATAAAAATATACTATATCCCATTTAATTGCTAAAATTAATAAGCGCTACGCAATATAATACTTAAGTGAAATGGAAAATGCCACCAATTTCAAGGAAGCGTGAGATACGGGTTCAAAAATTAGAAAAATTAGAAACAAAATACAATTAGAAGCAAAGAGAATTATTAACTTTATGAAATAATGAAAATGGACGTTGGTAATGTGAAAATCAAAAAAAAGCAGATTAAATTAATGTCCACAATTCATCATTGGTCTGATAAAACGGCTAATCATGTCATGTCATTAATAGTAAAAGTACATTTCATCAAAAGATACAGAGGATTTCTGTTACTTTCGTGGGTTTTCCAATGATTTAAGGGGCATATAAAATTATTTGAAGGAAAAAAGTGTGTGTAACGTAATCATTGTAAAATTATCAAGTTATCAAAGGTCTAACAAATCTTATGAAGGCGCTGTAAATTCTTTGCGCAGCTTGTCGTTCAATTAAATATACTTACTCTTTCTTACACGATTTAAATTCACAGAAAATATCAACGCCTTTCATCCGAAATGATTTTTTTATGACGTATAATTAATTTATTAACGATAAAGATGGTTTAATTGGAAATTCATAAATACAGACAACATATGTTATAAATATTAGATTTTTAAACACTTAATAACGAACTTTAAATATAAATACTGTTTGATAATAAATTTATTGTTTTCTTGATTTACTATTCTATTAATGATAAATTAATATTTATAAATTCATCATTAAATTCGTAGAACACAATAACAAAAAAATCAATTTTGTCAGTAAAATTTCTAACTAAAGGTTATTGAAAAATATTTAATATAAAAGAAAATGAAATTCTGAGATTCTAATTTACTTTACTTAATGATTGCATTGCATTGAGTAATTTATCAATCTTACTATTGATCTCATCATTCCTACGATTAAGATCATTAATCTTATTATTAAGATCATGAATACTAATTTCTTCTTCTTTAGCACCTTTATTATCAACCTCAGTAAAACTAATTTCTTTTTCCTTTCCTTTAATTTCAGAACTATCAACATCACCGGAATAATCATCATCTTCATCCTCATATGTTAAATTTCTTTCAACCATTTCCTTTTCATAATCCTCATATAAGGTTTTTTCCTTATATTTTTCAACATTCGCATCCCATTTATCATAACTTTTTGATTTACCTATATAATAAATATATTTTGGTTCTGGTGATGGAGGAGAAAAATATATTTCATCTAATGCCTCATAATCTGAAATTAATGAGGCACGAAATCGTAAAAATGTAACACGACCTTTCTCATATGCTTTAGAAAACACACCCCTAGTAATAAATATTTAATTATTTTAATGCTTAGGTTCAAAAAAAAACTTGGAGAAAATGAAATAAAACATACCCCATAAAAGCAATAAACATATTTTGTAAAATGGTTACTAAAAGAATGCTACCAATAAAAGTGATAACTTTTACTGCCCAAAAGTTCCATGTGTCCTGTTGTGAAAAATTACCACTTAACCAATTAAATGTTGAAAGAAATGAGATAATGAAATTTTTAGCTGGGTTATCTTCAGTTCGATCAAAATCTTTTTGAATTTTAAGTTCAGTTGAATCACCCGTAAATAATGTAGATGATGATGTATTTTCTGTAAGATTTGTAAAATCAGGATATTGTAATAATAATAAAAAACTATGTGCAAATCCTGCGATTACAAGCATCATAAAATAAAGAAAATTCCCAGTGTGGCTAATAATATTTAATATAATATATATGTATGTTGCTGGTACTAAAAGAAACGATTATTATAGAAATTAAATATATTTAATATGGAGATAAAAATCAATGCAATTTTTCTATATTACCTGAGAATAATCGAAGATATAAAATCTATTTGATGATAAATCATTTTTAATACAAAAAATTTTTTTTTTTAATAAAAAAATTACTGGATACATACAAACTCTAACCACAGTAATAGAATAGTAAAAGAAATTGCAATAGTAATTTCTTGGCTGGTCTTAGCATTAGCAAAAGCGTTTTTAGTATTAAATGAAGGAATAACATAATATGACATTACAAAAATTGCCAAGAGAGCTGAAGTTAAATCTAAAAAATTAAAAAAATTCGAAATATACATCCGACCTCGATGCCTAAACTGTCTATATTCTACAATTAATAAATAGTATCCTAAATAATAGAAAAGAATTAAAAGGAATAATAAAAAATTACAATGGTTTCCTGTTATTTCAGAATGTGCAACGTAATTTCCACAAATAATTGCAAAACAGGCAGCGAATAAAATATACACAAAGAAGAGTCGAAGAAAATATTTTCTTGCTAGACGCCATTTGTAATTAATTACAGCTTCCATTACTGGACTATTAAATATGTCATTACTATTAAATATGTCAATATTACATCTTGATCTAATGATTTGGTCAAATGGACTAAGTTGAGACAAATTTTTTGCGTTAACTAAATAACCTCGAGGAATAAATAATAATTTCAATATTTTTTTAATTAATGAATCTTCATGGTCGTCAGTTTTTTGAGATATATTATTAACAGTAAAATTATGTAAAGGAACTATTTTTACAACTGGAAAATAGTTTTCATAATTTCTAGCTTCAAAATTGGATTTCTGCACAATTGTCAATTTAAAATTCAAATTTGGTTTAAATGCTATAAACTTTTTTGAAATAATATAAAAGTCTTCAGGCATAAAATCCATATATTCAATAATATTTGATATTTCTATACCTTCCATGCATGGTTTGCAAAATAATTCGCTCACTAAATACTCTATTGAAAATAAAATAAAAAGTTAAAAACGATCTTAACAAAAATAATAATATAAAAATAATACAAACCTAATTTATAAGTATATAAATCTGGTAATGCTTTAGAAATAGTAATTAACCATCCATGATTTTCAGTTGCATTTTTTGTATAATATTCAAGTAAATAAGTTACAACTAAAATTCTACGATTACGTTCAATATCTATAAAAAAAAATGATTTATTAATATCAAATACTTAATTTTATAAATCTTTAAATAATGGAATCACCTGTTTCACACAATTTAATAGCTAGTTGTAAATCACTGAGTTTACTAAAATCAATTTTTTCCTTTGTTGGTTTTTTCAAATCATTTGTTTTAGTAATTTTTTCAGAACTAATCCATCGAGTTATTCTTGTTATATGTAAATATTTAAGCTTTACTTTTTCATCGCCAAATAGAATAAATTTAATGAGAGTGTTTGTGCCACCAATTATAATTTTTGCCATAAGGTTATAATGAACATCCAACACTTTCCAAATGTTCGGATAATCTCTAATAAATTTCCAAACTATAAGAGAAATATTATACTTAATTTCCTCAAATACTATATTAATAGAAAATATTAATGTTAAAGAAAAAAAATTATTAAAAAAACTTTTTAAAAAAATAATTACCATGCTGATTCTCATATCTATATCTTTGATAGTTTAGAAATTCAAGGGAATCGCAAGCATGCTTAATTAAATTAATATCATCATCATCATTATAGAACCATTTAATCTGTTTGTTATTTTCTAACTTGATAGAAAAGCCATTTTCATAAACCTCTAATTCTAATATTTGTAATTTATAATCTTCAGTAACCCAAAAATATTTAAGAACGAAATTTTCTTTTTGCTTAATTTTACACCATATTTGAATAGTATTTTTTCCAATATATAACTGCAATGATTCTTTTTGGTCAAGATATACCCATGTCTTTTTATAATTATCTGTTGTCCATGGTTCTATATTATCTTTAAAAATTTGTGCTTCTTTTTTTGAAAGATCTTGATGATAAACAATATTATTATCAAAATTTAATACGTTCATTTCAGTTGGAAGTACTTTACCATCTCTGTATATTATAAATTTTGGTGTAGAATCATTTGCATCTTTCATGCTAACTAATGAATTTAAACTATCATACATCGATAATATTCTTCCATTTTTATTAACAAATACATATTTACCAGGAATTTTTGCACTATTAAAAAAACTAATATCAACTTCATTTAATTCAATATCATATTGATATTCATTTGTATATAAATTCCAAAGTAAAATGTTTATCCTCTGGTGTTTAGCTTTTTTAATAATTATCATCAATTTATTATCATCCTTAAAATCAGAAGCAATTATTTTTGTATCCTTTCCAGAATCTTTATGAATAATTTTTAGACCATTTTCTATTAAATAAAGAGCCAATTTTCCATATCCAGAAGAAAAGGCAATCATTTGCTCATTTTCTGAAACAGCTAATATGGATTTGCTATATTTATTTGAATAATTTTTTTCTTCGTTTATGTTAAAAAACTGTTGTATTTGCATAGTTCTTAGATCATATAATTGCATAACTTGAATTCCTTTTCTACATTGCTCGATATAAAAATAATGATCAAAAATACAATTTTTAATTCGAAGAATACAAGATTTGTTCTTAGATAAAGTATCTAATACAATTATAAGGCTTTTTGGATAATTGAAATGCTCAAAATTCTTTAAACAAATATTATCAAATTC
Source organism: Funneliformis caledonium (assembly GCA_910591825.1). Classification (NCBI taxonomy): domain Eukaryota; kingdom Fungi; phylum Glomeromycota; class Glomeromycetes; order Glomerales; family Glomeraceae; genus Funneliformis; species Funneliformis caledonium. The sequence goes on from CAJVPQ010000303.1 coordinate 26,238, forward strand.
ACAAAGTGAGAGTTTATAGATTCCGTTAGCATTAAAGATAAAGCAATCTGTTTTACTAGAATTGTTTTTCTCATGAACAAAAGAAACAATTCCACCAATTTCTTCTTTTTTATATGGTTTAATTTTTTCTTGCTTAGTTGAATCTAAAGCTACTTTATAGATAATCGTTTTTTCATTCAAAGGTTGCTCTCTTTTATCACTATCAATACTGGTTTGATCATCAATATCAATAACGGATTCATCTTTTTTAACTTGTATATCAATTTCTATTACACATGATATTGCAACAAAGATGAAATTATCTTTCATAATTTCAAAATTATTTGATATTGCTAACATATATATACTTTCAAATTGAGATTTATGTTCTTCAAAGTGACCATCGTCAAATTTATATGAGTTTGCATTATCGATTTCATTATATTGACTATATTTAATAATTTTAAACTCCATAGTTTCTATAATACAAATATGAAGAATTAATTTACAGAATAACAATGTAAATGATAATAAATTTAAATTACCATGATTAAATATAACGATAAATTCTCCATTTGGGCTAATAGAAATGTGCCAATCTGAATTTTTTTGGCTCAAATGATCTTTTATATCAAATTCTATTTATTATCGATTATTAAGTTAATAAATAATTCTTATGTTTTTAAAATAATTATAATTGCATACAGCTCTGGTTCCATTTTTTAACTTTGTCACATATTATATCAGAAATATAGATTATAAATATTTACCTTCTAAAATATTTAATTACAAAAAGATTTGCCTTATTTAATTATCTAATAAACATTAAAATATACAATAAACAACTTACCTGCTAAAGTTATTGAATATTTTAATAAACATAATAAAAAATAAAGCTAAATTTATATAGTAGAAAATAAATTACTTACTAACTATAATAAATAAGATTCAGTTGAAATAATGATATATCATGTTAATTATAATAAATCTAGAGTTTATAAATCATACAATAATTAGAAATAAAATAACTTACATCCTATATCATCAAACATTGAATAATATTAAATTCTAAATTAGTAAATTTTATAAAATTTGCATAAATAACGATAATTAGTAATCAAATAACTTACCGGCTATATCATCAAGAATTTAAAATTACAATATTATAAATTGATTAGAGTTTATAAAATTATCGATTGATAAATATAAAATACAATTAGAAACAATTAATCAAAAATAAATTACTGTTTTTAGTAATATTATAGGATATTTTTAAAGTGTCAAATTTTAAGCATATCAAATATTGTACTTACCTTTGGATGTAAAAGATTCTAATTATTTTTGAGGTATATTTTTTTATAAAACTACTTAGTTATAAGCTTGGTATGAACAAGTTACTAAATTTCACGCATACATGATATTATAATTACCTTTGAATATAACATTATACAAATTAATAGGGTACGCAAGAATCGAATGTATAGATAAATATCACATTTACCTTTATCTACAGAAATTTCTTCAATACTTGAAACTGAATCTAATATATTACGAATTATTTTTGCACGTCAAAATGTAGATCAAACTTACAAATATTAAATTTAAAATTTAATAGATAAATGTTTGTTGAAATAAGACAAAAAACTTTAATTACCCGCCATGGATTGTAAAATTGGGAGAGCAAATACAGCGTTTTCTAAAAAAAAAAAAATAAAAGAAAAAAAATATATATATAATTATATACACACAGATCGACATCTATTGTTTTTTGCCTTAAATGGATGTAGATTGAAGCTTGCTTAATATAGAATGATCATATACGCCTTGTAGCATGAAGGAAATGTCGCACCACTTGAAAATTCGTCTTAAAGAATCTTTTAAATTCGGAACAAAAACTGGATTGTGTCTAATTTTAAAACATTCGTAATTACCACGGGAAACAATGAAATATTCACTCCCCCATATGATAAACTTATTGCGGCCCGTAGAACCTAAATCCTCTCATTTGACGCAGTGCTGCGGATGCGCAATAACTTCTGCGGCTCACCTTAAATGTCGAAGACAACCGTAATATAAAAACTAGATATCGTAAGGGAGAATCGAATTAAAAACATTTATGATATAAATCTAATTATATTATTATTTATTATTGTAAGTTTTTATTTATTAAAATCATATTTACGAAAATTTCGTTAAAATAATTTCCAAATATCTGCTTATGTTAAATTCGCTGCTTTTCAATATTTTCATCCAATTTTCCTTATTTTCGTATTTTATTACTTAAATTAAAATTTAGCGTTAGCACAAGAAAATATTTGACTATTGTCTTTCATTTTGATCCTCTTCGTTACGCATTCCCTTAAGTCAGAATTTAGCGATTACAAATAACGTGACTTAATTCAATAATTGTGGTGCCCAATTCCTAATTTCCTAACTTTAAATTAAGGCATGGTAATAGATTTCCAATTCCAAATTGCATGAATTTTATAATTGGACAATAAATCGGACATTTGCCCAAAATTGAAAATTTCAAGTTGGAATGCCCAGAATAGAAATTTTAATTTATGTAAGACCCTTTAACTCGTCTAAAATAAAATGAATTAAATTATTTATCAAGATCTTTTTTATTTTTAACACTATTTAATAAATTCAGACTGAAACACTTAATAACTTTATCATATAACAAGAATTACTGGCAAAATTTCCAACACTTTGTCCAAATTAATTGACCTTGTACTGTACACTATTAAATATGTCCTGTGGCCAAAATTCCCTAAGCCAAAATGTCACGTGGCATATTGTATTTAATATAATATTTTTTGAATTGATTTGATTTAAAAATTGGAAGTATATATATATCGACGATGTTTGAGTCAAATCTAGAACTCTCTTATTATTAAACCTTATGCTTACCTTTCTTTGCTATATAAGCGCAAAAATATTACCGTAAAACACCGAAAATAAGCACCTACCCAAAATAAGCACCTCCTAGACTTTCGTCATGGTGTAAGCAAAAACTAAAAATAAGCACCTCCGAAAATAAGCACTCTCTTATAGCTGATTGGTCAGTTGGATTCAATGCACGACGACGAAAAATCCATGCGTCAAAATTCCGAATTTTGACATTGGCGACGTAATATTCCGTCGATTTTTTGTCGTTATGCGTTAAAGTTCCGAATTTTGACATCGGGCGACGTAAAATTTTGTCGTCATGCGTTAAAATTTCGAAATTTGACATCGGTTTTTGTCGTCATGTGTTATAATCGAGGTTTTAATATACAACAATATGGATTTTATATCAGTTATAAATTTTTAATATATAAATAAATGAACTAAAAATGATTTATTAATGAATTTATACCAAATTCATTAAATCTTTTATTTAATCGTTAACAATTTCAATACTATCATCTAATTCATTTAAATTTTCCTTTTCATATTCTTCAATCAATTTATCAATCATTCATATACTTACTATTAATAAAAAAAGTATTTTTTTTTTGTATCCATCACCTGTTTACTGAAAAAATTTTTTCTTAATATTTTATTACCTATCTATCTACTTATTTTTTGCTTATTACAAAAATAATTGATTTTTTTTTGTATCTATTATTCAACTTATTACAAAAAATATTTTTCACGTCTATTAAAAAATAGCTTTTCATACTTGCTTATTTGCAAGTTTTTTTTTAACTTTTAAAAGATAGCAGAAAAAAGAGTAAGCACAAGAAAGAAAACATCATACTCAGTTGAAAAAAAATTAACAGTAATTAAATATGTTCAAAAATATGGAAGAAATGCTACAGCTAAAGCTCTGAATGGTTCAGATTAATCTGAAAATTTTTCAGTTCAGATTAACTTCAGTTCAGTTTCAGATTGCAAAAAATTCAATTCAAAAATTTTCAGTTCAGTTCAGATTTTTTTCAGATTATAAATCTAATCTGAACTGAAAAAAATCCAAACTGAACTGAAAATTTCGGATTAATCTGAAATTTCAGATCGTTTAGAATAATTAAATTTATCATTCTAAAAGAACAATAAAAGAATCATTCATTTGAAATGATTGAAGTTATCATTCCAAAAAAATGATAAGAAAATCGTTCAATTGGAATGATAAAATTATCATTCAATTGAAATAATTGAAATTATCATTCCAAATGAATAAAAAGAATTGTTTGATTGGAACGATTAAATTATCATTCTAAAGAATGATAAAGAATCATTCAATTAGAATAATTAAATTATCATTCCAAACGAATGATAAAAGAATCGTTCATTTGGAATAATTAAAGTTATCATTTCAAACAAATAATAAGAAAATCGTTCAATTGGAAAGATTAAATTATTATTCCAAAAGAACGATAAAAGAATCATTCATTTAGAACGATTGAAGTTATCATTCCAAATGAACGATAAGAAAATCATTCGATTGAAATGATTAAATTATCATTCCAAAAAGGATCATTTGATTGGAACAATGAAATTATTATTCCAAACGATCTAAAATTAATCCAAAATTTTCAGTTCAATTCATATTTTTACCAGTTTACAGTTCAGTTTGGTCTCAGATTGGCATTTTTAAGATTTATAATCTAAACTGAACTGAACTGAAATTTTCAGTTCAGTTTCAGATTGGCCCATAATCTGGACTGAACTGAACCGTTCAGAGCATTAGCTACAGTAAAACACTTTGATTTAGATGGTCCAATGATTGAAAGATGGATTAAGAAAAGTGAAGAATTAGAAAAAGAAAGTAAAAAATAAAAACATATTGATTCAGGAAAAAAGCTTTTTATTCTGAAGCAGAAAATCTTTTATATATTTAGATTATAGAGCAGAGAAAGAAAGGTTTATCTGTTAATTATATTTCTATTAGATTACAAATGTTTAAATTTCTCAAAGAACCTACCATCTAAGTATTATATCTAACAGGAGAATATGAATTTCAAGAAAGTTTTTCTTGGATTAGTTCTTTTATGAAAAGATTTAACCTATCATTAAGAAGAAGAACTAAAATTTCACAAAAATAACCTGAAGATTTAAAAACAAAATTAGAAGAATTTAGAAGATTTGTTATAAGGTTGAGGGTACAGTATAATTTTGATTTAAATAACATTTTC
>CAJVPQ010000304.1:0-31219 GCA_910591825.1 Funneliformis caledonium
TCGGAATAAAATCGGAATTTTTGCTGTTATCGTGATAAAAATTTACGATTTGATATCGGAATTTTTCCGGGTCTCTGTTCTTATACCTAGGGGTTAGATAAATAAACGGGGGGCCAACTCAAGGTTACACAATATAATGATCATGAGACCGAACTGAAGTCACATATGAATTTACTATTAATTACTATGTAACAATTTCCGAAGCACAAAAATGATGATAATAAAAATTGACAATCATGACATCATTAAATAATATGAAGATGATACAATACGTGGCTATCTTTCTTAAGATATTTTGAATCAGCCGTTAGAAATACTCCAAAACTATATAAAATTTTATTAAATACTTGAAAATAATACACAATAAAGGAAGAAAACATTATTTTTAAACGTTTTAAATAAAAATATTTATAATTTTTTATTGGAAACTCAAAAAAAAAGTGTGTAATTTCAACTTTCTATTATTAACATAACAAAATACATATAAAATTAAGAAGATGTAACCAGTGCTCCAATTTGAATAAAAATACTTCGCCTATATAGAGCCAGTATATACAACCTTAACTTTTGAAATCAGCTGCCTTTCTATGAACGTGTGTTGAAAAAATTAAAAAAAAGTAAAATTTTAATATGAAATTTCATTCGTGTAACCAATTTTATCGACTTCAGTTCGATCTTATGATCATTATATTGTGTAACCTTGAGTTGGACCCCCCGTTTATTTATAAAAGGTTTACCTTTTTATATAATTTGCAGTATGCCAGAATTGATTTTGGAACGTTAATATGACCGCATCACGAAAATCATAATAGACACTATCTATCAACACAAATCAGACAGTTAACGTCTGGACTTATATCAAGGGTATATGCTGGATTAATGTATTCTTGTCTTGACTACATAATATATTTTACAATATGGGAAGTCAAGTCGATACCACTAGGATACTTTTGCGTCTCTGGCATCATTACTTTTTATATATCAGGTGATAAGTGAGAAGAATATTCACAGTATTTTATTAATACATGCAAGTGATAAAAAAAATAAATACAAGTATGGGAGTACACGACAGAGCTTCTATGCTACAATTGCAAACTTGAGTTTATTGCTTGAAGTGTTGCAGGTAAGATAATATTCCAACTTATCTTGGGAATACAACTTCGTTAATTCAGGATCATAAGGGAACTGATTCCCATTTTTGCAGTACTATGAGTCATGTAATCCATAATTCCCATGTTTTCTATCGCAAATAAGGTATGATGAACTTCATGGCTAAGGTGATGTAAAATCATAATTATCAATTCCTCTGAAACTATTTCCAAATTTCAAGTGTGGGAAGTGCTCTAAGACAGATTTGATAATTAATTCTGGATCGGATCTGACTTCAAAAGTTATAGGCCCTTTTTCTTCACATTGCTCCGAAGAAGATAAATAGGATACTTTGTTTTCTGGCTTTGAATTTATGAGAAGGCGATCTTCTGATAATTGCCATAGCTCATACCCAGTTTCTTTTTTATATTTTTTGTATAAGTTGGACTGAATCTTATCCGTTAAAACACTTGGTAATCCAGTTAATTTGGCATACCAATCCAGATAATCAGCGGTTAGTATTTTAACAGACTCAGTCATTTTCTTTTTTTCTATGATTATGAATCAATTTAAATTAGATAGTAATAGTCGACATAATTAGTCCTAAAAAAAATATCATACAATGAATCGTAAGTAAATAGAATATATTATAAAATAATGAGGCTATGCAGTTATCTCAATTTCGCGCTGTTCACATTTAATAAAATAAGATTCAGATTTATACATATCTTCTATACTTTCCTTGTCATCATGATCTAAACTGCATAATAGGCATGATGTCTCATCAGTAATGCCATAATAATCAAAATTTTCACTACTAAATTCTCTATATAAAGCAGGATATTAGTCCAATGTTTTGTTGCGAAAATAGGAGTGGTTATAAATTGGATTAGCCTTACTTGTTTGAGGTGTGACTGATAAAATCATTTCCGGTAAAGCATTTATCTTGATTTCTTTTTCATTAGGTGAGGATTGACACTTAATGTAATAAGAACCTTTTATGCATCGGCCAACTACCTTCCCTTCAGTATGCTTTTTTCCACATCCAGAATATAAACCTGAATTTTTAAATTCATATGCATCATTGTGTCTGTCACTATTATATAAGGATAAGTAGGGATATTCTTTTAAAGCTTCATTGATATAGAGAGCACGAGCATCATATGGGATGACCAGTGGGTCTGAGAATACAATTGGAATTCTTACTTTAGATTTGGCATCGCTAATGATCATTTCTGAAGTCACGTGAGTGTGTGAATTTTTTTCATGCAGTGTTGTTTTAATAGTATTGATTTGCATGTCAGTTAACTTTGAGAGTTTATTTGCACTATAAGTTTTGATTCACATAATCATATCTTCTTCAATTTCGCTAAATAATATATATATTGGCTTAGTTAGCTGGGTTATTTTGCGCAAGTTTACACGAGAGACTTCTGAAAGATACTGTAGTATTTCATCATAAATCTGCCCACTCGCAAGTTCATAGGCTTTTTTATTTGTAATAAGTCCATTCTTTAAAATTTTAGGTAAAATCTCACTATGTCTTTTTTCAAAATACTTTCTATAGCAATACTAGCTCATGATTTCATCTTGTTTGGCTCATATAGTCCTAATTTCAGCAAATTTCGTTTTTCATATAGATAAGCTAATTTTATTACAGGCGATTGATCAACAGCAGTACTCTCCTTCACATTAACAACCTTAACATAATCTTCTTCCAAAGGTTCTATAAGCAATTCTTGTATCAAAGGCTGTATATCTATTTCAGGTGCTTTTATTTTAGCATTTTGTTTTGATAAGATAGGGTTATTAGAGATAGGATGCGAACTTGTGGATGATTCTGATGAAGGAATGTCAGAAGTATCAGGTAAATCCAAGTCTCAAAGCTTTTTTTCTCTATTTCTTTGCCTGATTTCATTACTAACCTTTTTCTTGTATTCTCTGTCTAAGAAAGCATCTATTTCTCTATCTTCCAATGAAGTTTTCTCAAAAGAAATATCTTCAATAGAATACACATCCTGCAAATTAGTAATGTTTTGAGTTTGCTGTTTGATATCGGAGTCAGATATTAAATCATTCTTAACGGAACTGGTTTTAAGGGATAGGTGGTTTCTTCAAGAACACAATCCCAGGTCATTTTGTGAGTTATTATGTAAAGTACTATTTTTCAGATAAGAAATAGGTTCTAAGGCTTCTTGTTATTTTATAATAGGCGCTTCAATCATATCAGAATTATGATTCGAGAGTTTAGTATCCTGTGAAGCTTTTATCTGAGAAACATCATTCCTTTCTTTGGCCTTAATAGCAGGACATTCAAGACAAACACTATGAATCATGCGTCTATCTGTAAGAATAGTAATATTTTTTTGTTGCAGATTTGTGAAAATAGGTTTGTGACATTCTGGGCATAAAAGCAATTCACGAATTCTTTCAGCTAAGATATCCCACACAGACGTATCTACATTTGGCCACAATTTTCTAAAAGCATTTAATATAGTATATATAATATGATCCATTACTCACGTTAGCGATGAATTTATTATATTTATATTATGTTTAAGTAATAAAATCCTATTATTTAAATAAAAAATCATGTGACTGTGTGAAAAAAATTCATGCACTTTTGCCAAGAAAAAAATTTTTATTAATACATGCGAAAAATAAATACATGATGGTTAATTAACCCGATACGTGACGAAATTTCTATGCAGGGTCCCGCCTCCTGCTAATATACAGTTACAGAGTAACGCTATAATTGTTTTTTTGTTACTTCTCCCTCTCAGCACGATGATAAATTTTTTGGCATGCTTGGAGTAATAGCCTGTATAAGATAATATAGATTTATCACATATTCTACATGGAGATTTTAGCATATTATTTGCATCTGATTTCCAATGGAGCGAGCATCCTACCAAGCGGGTGCAGACTCGGCCACAAGTGCTCCCAATCTTTCTAATATGTGGACAGGTAAGATGATTCATTTATTATATTCTTGCACCTTTTACATTATAGAATTCGAATTTCAAAATGAGAAAATCCTAATTAAACTGTAGTGGAAAAAGTATATCGTAAACGATTAATCATATACCACAGCATAAATCATCATCTATGAATACGGAAAAAACAGTACTCAACATTCTAACTGGCCGATGGATCGATCCAAACAGAAAGCTATTCCAGAAGTTGATTCGTGAAGGCTATAAATATGTTGATAGACTCTCAGATTATTTAGAAGACATTGGAATCATATATGTAGGTGAATTTGAGCTAGATCCCTTAGCCGACTTCTACCACCTAGCTCTAATTCTGCCTTTATCAATCTTAGCGAGTAGAGCGAATATTCGTAAAATCTTTTCTATTAGTGTAGAATCTGTTGTTGTAGAAGGAATGAGTTTATTCACCCTTGAAAAAAATAAATGATCCTCTCTTCAGAATCTAATACAAATGAACTATTCCAGTAACAACTTAACTACATTAATAGGAATAACTTGGGAGCAAAAAGAGACGAAAGCTTAGAGGGATGACATACTTAAAAATTCCTCCATCACCCAAATTTAGTACTTTCAAGATATAAACTAAATGTATTATATGACGAATTCACAAAAGCAGATGTTTTAGAGTCGGAGTATGTATTAGCTCTGTCACAACTACTTGGTTAAAATTCGATTACAATACAAATTTGTTTATAGCCTTGGAATGACAGTTCCATGATTATATATTTTTTCACATATCATATATGCCTGCAAAATTCAATTTTTTTTATTAATAAAATACAAAGTTCGGGATGTAACCCAAGATACATAATGTCTATGCTAATATACATGATTATTTTTTCGAATGATAACCCTCTACTCTAACCCTCTTCCTATCAGGTTCTTCATTCACGTACTCCAGCCTATCCTTCAACAACCCAATGATGACCTCCATAACCTGCTTCACGTTTTTACATAAATCTTTTTCTTCCTTCGATCCTTCCTTCAAAGCAGATTCTAAAAATCGAATATTAAGGGGATCTTTGCTCGTGCTTAATATTCCATCTGAGATGAAAAGAATAAAATACTATTCTGAGGCCGTTGTAAGATACTTTCTAACTTGTAATGATTCCGTAGATAGTCGAAGTAATTCCTAAACGCTTCACCTGACTTACGTTTTCTCTTATTTTTATTCACCTGTAAGGCACTTTCGCACTGGATCAGATTCTGCGTAAATCCCATAACTACTTGATGTAGTTTCCCTTCCATGATGCAAATAAGCTCCTCGAGTGTCTTGATTGTGTAATCAACTCGTCTCGTATTTTCTTCACCAACAACTTCAAGCTGAGGAGTTAAGGTAAGCTCTTTACTGATTATTCTTTTGACGATATAAAGCGAAGCATAGAGAATGACCGAAATATATTTATAATACATGGCTTCATTACTATCGGCAAGTAAAGTTTCCATATTTTCCAACCTGCGCTTTATTTCCTTTATACATTGTTGTAACTCCTCTTCTTCATCTTCAAGTTTATAGGTCACCTATAAAGAATAAGAAGTTAATGACTGTGTATGAAATTCCAGCTTTTTCAACAGACTCACTGGTGGAAATTGTCTGATCGTGCCTATACCATTTCCATTTATATCAAACTTTTCAATACTTCCTTCAAACTGCGGTATGATAAGAATGCTTTTAATTTTTATTCTTACAGTCCTTAGTGAAGTCCGTAAGATTTTGCAGGTCTAAATCCTAAACCTAAACCCTGGAACTCTTCCTTACTCGTCTTAAGGAAGACACAGCCATTAACCTTTTGCGTTTTTAAAATTTCAAAAGCTTTTTCACTAAGTTCTAGGTCTTTTTCCCTATGCAAGAAATCTATAAGCTTGGTTGTGTCATATTTTTTAATATCGTTCACCAGTGAGACCGTCTCATTTCTAGCAACAGTAGTGGAGGTGGAAGCTGGAGTATAAGGTGTACTAGTTTTAGACAGTATGTTACGTTTTTATAGGGATATTGGAGCTTGGATAAAAAATGGTGTTATGTTTCAGAGTGAGATAAAAAATTTATTTCTGTTCGGGAAAGAGAATAATATAGGTTTTTATGTCGCACATTCATTGCACTATTACATGTGACCTGTTCTCATATATATTTGATAAAATAATACTTTATTTATGAAATAAAAAAATATTGCCGAAAGCCGGCTTACATTACATAAAAATTTGCTGAAGGGCTATACACGACTATATCATATTACATTTTCTACTGAGGTGCTTAAATATCTATATATACTATAATGTGAATATCTTTTTGGGAAGGCTGACCAGGGAAATGCTCAAAAATATTAGATATTAGGAATTTCTCACTTCCTATATTACTCTTATTTTGTATATTATTCATTACTGATTTAGCATTAATTGATGCTTCTTTTTTATCTGAATTTAAATCGATCGCATGAATCACGAATTCAGTAATTGGAATATCATCAAACTGAGGTGAATGTTCTTCTTTAATTTGTTTTCTGAGCGAATGGATAGATTCCCTATTGTCAATATTGATTGTAATAACATGATGTCGTGTGATTTTCTTAATTGGACAGTTACTAGAAACAACAAGACAGTTAAGTCTGATTTCTGGTATTTTACTTTTTCCTAAATATGAAGGCTATAGTAAATAAAATTTTGACTTTACATATATAAAGATGTTTCGAAACATTTTGTTATAAATAGCAGTTATATTTAATATATACCTTAATTTTTCGCGAGAAGGTTGGCTGAACTTTTACATACCACTACATGCTTTATATCTGGCTGGGAAAAGAGTGACAAGCCGAAGTTAAAGAGGTATGAGTCATAATTAGTATTGTCGTATGATGCCAAGAACTCTATAAAAGCACATGTAAATAGAATCCTCTTACCTTTTTACATGTAGATCTATTGGAGAGATACAAAGGTAGTTAGTTCTTGTAGATCTTGAAATTACGAAGTTCTCAGCCCTTCATAACATATGCTTTTGCCATCAATATTTACTTTTAGAGTTGGTCCTGTATTGTATCTAGACTTTCTTTCACATTTTTCTCATGTTTGTATGGAAAAAAATAGAAAATAAAGGTTAATATGTTTTCTTTCGAATGTATATGCAAAATTAATATGTCACACAAGACCTGACTGATGATCTACTTATTTTTTGTCGTACAGAAGTATATGCATGTGGCTCAGCAACAAAAAATCTGATCAACGATCACTACTCCGGACTATTGATCTAGCCAACCCTGGATCAGAATACCACTACAAATTATCTCGCATACTTAGATCTAAGAGGCTCTGAAGATTTTGAGCTAAAATCTGTCTACTAACAACATTGTTCTGTGTAAGATGATTTCTAACCACTCTAATGAGATCAGGAGGCGTTAAAGTTTCCACAAAATCCTCTACGTGGATATCTGGATTTAGCTGATTCACAGCTTTTTTGCTAATATTATAATACCCCTCAGATTAAGAAATTTTAAATTAAGACATGATCTAGCAATTTCTTCGATAGTTATATCGCTAATTTCACAAAAGCTGAGGTCAAGATGCTGGAGCCTTGGGCAAGAACAAATAACATTACAAATTGATATTTCAGAAAACTCGGTGCGATTAGAAATATTTAGATATTCTAGTTTGTGGCATGAATTTGCGATTGCAGTTAGATCTATATCATTTTTTGGTCAAAATCTATTATATAAAGCGGATATATTGAGATACTTCAAATTTGGGTATGATTTCGCCATTAGCTTTAGAACTTCACCAATAGGATCTATACTTTTTTCAAAGTCTAAATAAATTATATTTGGGAATATGTATACAATGCCTTTGATTTTTTTATTTGAAATTGAGTGGTAATATGATATTTTAAAATGAGTTAATTTCAAGCTATAAACTGATTTTTGTCCTTCTTCGTGTACTATTTTTAAAAATCTTCCCAATCGAGATTTACCCTCTACTTCATTTTTCTTTAGCTCAATGCATTTCCATAGAATGGGAGCACCGCATCTGTACCAAAGCTGGCAAACAAATAGAGTGGGATAGAGTGACTTATCTACTGCTAAGAAATGTAAAATATATTCTAATAATTCCTGTATATTAAAAATACTTATATGCGCCATAAATAATATATGCTATATCTTTAATCGAAAAAATAAATTTTCTGGGTTAGATCAGACTTTCAGATATTCACTCAGCTCAAAGTAATCAAACACACTTACAACTCTATCCTGTCTTATGTTCTTAACAATGATAAAGCCAATGGCCTTATCATATGTGTATTTATATTTGACTGGATTGCATAATGGCAAATACTGCGTAGGGTTAGTAGGTAACTTACCCATTGTCTTGCGCTGGTTATTCCTTGATTTTTTAGCCATACTTAATAATTTATCTGATTCAATTATCTTTGATCGAAAAAATATGCAAAGTGTCTGATTCATCTCTTTAAACTACCACTCGTTTAACCTTTCTTGCTCGCACCTTCCTTCGTTACTTATAAGGAACATCCTTTTTTTCTCTTACCTGATACCTATGGGACCCTTCAATTATCTTATCTGAATCAGAATCTTCAGAGGACTCAGACGAATAGAAGGAACAGCACGAAGTCTTACCTTTTTTACCAATCAGTAAGGGAATTTTTTCTTGTATTAAGTCGACCACAGTCTCCCTGTCTACATATTCGTCCAGATTTTCCAATTCAGCTTCCAATAAATTGACCTTCCTTTTAAGCTTTACATATTCGAAATGATAATCTTTCAGTCTTTTTTCTAATGCCCAAATCTGTCCAGAGAGTGCTTTATATGCTCTTGCATTCTGCTCATCCAGTCCAAATAATCAGGCTGTTTTTTCTGTATACCTGATAACTTTCTGCTCGCTAGCTATACTATTGGATGAATGCTTTTAATCGGTTACTATTTTCGTGTTATTTTATATATGATATATCTTGCCTCAAGTGAAAAAATAAAATTAATAAATGATATCCTGATCCTCTAACCCATATATGTGATTAGTTTTCATCAGAAATCCAGAATAGTTTTGCTTGATCATAAGGTTGCCCTCTCCTTCTGAAATTAACTATAGTATATCTATCAGAAGGAGAAGTATGATTGTCAGGACTGTGGCGAAGTGCTTCACTGGCATAAGTATTGGCTTTTGACGGATTTTTATGCTTATGTACTATAAAAATAAATACCACCCCTAATTTGCGCATAGAACTAGGGAGTAGTGGCTCATAAGATTTAGGAATATATTTTATCTTTTTTCAGAAATGAACTTAAGTATATCGATTCAGGCTTTCTTGGATCTTTTAACGCTTCAGAAACGATTGCTTCCTGAATCCATATAAGCAATTGTCTTACTCGTTCCTCATTTTTTTCCAGTGATCTAAACACCTAAGGAATATCCTGTTAGCCTCAGTTTTTTGCGTATCCAGTTACATCCTCATTTGCTATATGCAAGTTTTTAATTTCAGCAGGACGAATACAGAGTATGATTATTATATCAGCTAGGGCCTGTTTATCGGGTGTGTTAGACACAACATACAAATCTAGCCGTTCCTTAACTGATTCTAATGAGAAGTGATCTGGATAATGAAGTCCTTCATTTTTACGTTACTCAGTACGCTCCTGTTAGATTTTATTAGATGCTCTGGTTATCTCCAGAATCTTGGTAGCAGAGATTATTTTTTCTGGAGCATTGAGGGTTCGCAATTCTCTTCGAAAACTGAAGAGACGTGATGAGGCAACTACAGGATCAGAAGCTATTTTGACTAAGGTTCTAGATATCGCTTTTACATCTCTTTCACTAAGATTATCCTGAACAATACATTGAGCCGTTTCTCTAATAGTCTCGCCTTCTGGAACATTCTCATATACTATGCTTATATTAACTTTAGCTTCTAATTCTAGTTCTTCTAGGATCAGTACTTGACTTATGTACCGCTCAATTCTCTCATGGGGAATTAATGCATATGCCTGTTCTTTACTAAACTTATATCCTTTTTGAAGACGATCACGAGCCTGACGCTTTTTTTCTTTATCTATCTTTGGCACACCAGTTGTCAAGAGTTCAAGTATTTCTGATGCATACTGGCTAAGCTTTTTGAGACTTATCTCATTGATGAGTTTGTGGTCTGTAACGAACTTGGTTGTAATAACAGACATAGAGTGGTATGTAGAATATATGGTGGTAGTTAGATTAATCTGTGGTATTCAGATTATATTAAGTGGGATAAAGTTCAATTCGAAAAATTTTCTCAAAGCCATGCTTCTTCAGAAAGGAAAAATATCAGAGATGGCTTTTGACTAGATTAAAGGAGCGAAAAAAATGATATAGCTTATGCTCTAGACTGACATAACACATTTTTAAATATCTATAATAAAAATATGCGCATCCTGCTGTAATAGGCTGACCTTTTCTACAATATATGCCAAACCATTTATAAGAAAAATTGGCTAGAGTCGCAAAAAGAGTGAGTAAGATTTGTAACTTTAGCCAAAGGTGCTAAAGCAAAGGAATTTTAAATATCTATAATAAAAGTGAAAGCGAAGTTTTAAGATTATTAATATCAAAATTACCTCTTATGGGTCGTTTTATCTGCCAATACATCAAGAGAGATAGTTCAATGTGTGGGAAAGGATGCATGAGTGATTTAGGGTGTTCCAGACATTTTAATGCGCGTCCTAAAATAATATGCCCTATCTGTAAAGAGCTAACCTATTCTGATACTAGAATCTATAGCATGCATAGCAGATTTTATGACTGTGCCTGACGTGAAAGTAAAAAAACTAAAACAAAATCTAATATGATCAAGACTTAGCTAAATAACGATCTGGGCTGAAATATTATTTGTCCTGTCCTATAGGATCAAAGTGTTCCTGAATCTCATTATCTGTTTTTGATCTATATGGTAGAAGTTTTGATGCGCCTTTATCTCTGAAACCAGTACCGTTATATGGCTGATGATTAATTTAGTATGAGTATTACCTAACTTGTTGTCCTTTAGGCCCTATTCTTTTTTTATCACTTTCAACGTAATACCTACACCAATTGCCAGCAATTGCATTAATTATTTTTATAGCCGAATGAAGATCTGGTGTTTCTTTTGCATGAGACTTAAAACCAAAGAGTAATAAAAATTGGTTTTGAATTTCTATAAACTTTTCATAAGATCGCATAAATGATTCTGATGCAGTATCGCTAGAAAGAGTACACTTATCATCAATGCCAGTAAAGCCTAATATTTGAAAAAGTTCTTGTATAACTTCTCAATGCTTTGCTGAATAAGATTTACGCAAGTCTTCTGCCACTGATTTTTCCAGATTCTCTTTGGCTTAATAGCAGGCAATTTCCCATTGTATATTTTCCTCAGCTTTCAATCCCTTCATTGCATTCTCCTCATCATGACCTTGCCTTCGAAAATAAGACAACTGTAAGAAATGCTTCCAAGCTTCAGGCGAACTAAAATTTTCAACGAATTTTCTATTGCAAATATTATTCCAATCCTCGATACTCATGTCTTTACAATAAAGATTCCGCATATAAAACGTTTAAGTGCCATAGTATCTGCGATAGAGCGCTCTTGGTCGAATTTAAGGACTTCAGCTTCTTCAAGGCTAAGATTTCAGGAAGTAGCAATTGCATTAAAATCTGTTTCTTTAATAACTAATGCTTCAACTCTAATCTCATTACGGATTCTTTTACGGTTCCCTATAACTCCTCAGCTCTCATCCATTTTTATTAGTTGGAGAGAAGTGCCGGTACTGGCTATAAGATTACAAAGCTTCTCAATAAAGTATCTTGTGGAAAGGCATTTCTGATGTTCAACTTCAATGAAAGTTATTACAGCAGGAGACTCATCAACTTTATAAAAAATTCCATTATTATTTCATTCACGATGTCCTTTTATTGCTGTAGACAAATTATTAGGCTGAGCACTTTCAAGTTCTGCTCGAATATTTTCATGACCTGGTGGGTAAAAAAGTTCATTAGAATTTTTCTGATAGAATAAAGAAACAATACGATGGGGGGAATCATGAATTCAGTAAAGCATTTGCGCAAGAGCTTCAATATGAACTGGTGTGGCAATATTTGTAATGGCTATAACTATATCAAAGTGGCCTATAATCTCAAAAGATATATCTGCTTCCACTGTATTTGTATAAGCCATACAGTCAAGCTCACTCCAAGCGATATTAATATCAGAAAAGTCTTTTTGTCTCTATTTTCCATCTATATCTCCATAGTATGCATAGGCTCTAACAGGTGAATTATTAGGCTTAGATAACTTAGATGCTTTTTTTACTAACGCTCTAGCCATCACTGCTCTGGTAGATACAAATGCTACACGTTTACCTGCCTCAAAAGGTCATATCCTATTCGCATGGCTTCTGTTCCACTATTTGGATCATAAATAAATTCAACTGTCTCACCTATACGAGGCTGATACTTATTATCGACTACACGAATATTTTCACCATGATAAATCTGGAGGAAAGTTAGTGTTGAGATATTTGCGAAGGCATTAATAGCCAAAACATGTCTCGCAGTTCTTAAGACATTACGCATTGCGTTTTCAGATTCCTGTGTATTTATATCACTAAACATTTGGCGTATAATGGCATTAGTTTCATCGAGAATAGCTACAAATAGACGAGCTGTGAATTCGACACGAAAGAGGCTCTCAATCTGTACTATGATAATATCCCACTCATTTATAAATAAGTCTCCTTGCATATTTTGGTAGTTACAAATTCGGAAGCCAGATGCTTTTAACTCATTAAGTTTGGATTTTAATTCATTACTAAGAGACTTTCGGTAAGAGATTCAGATAGCATGGTAAAGAAAAAATATCATGTACTTTATCTTTCAATGCTATAATAATCTCTCTTAATGCAGTGGTTTTCCATGTCCCTGGGGGAGAATGAATAAGTGTTGTTATTTTCTCAATACCTAAGAAATCGGGATATACTTCTAGAGCATCCTTTAATTTTTCTAAATTAATCATCATTTCTGATAATCTTACAAGAGGACATGGATTTGATATAGCATCACCTATTCTTTTGACTATTCCTCTCTTAGGTTTTGCAGAAACTTCAGTTACTTTTCCAAACGCTAATCCCTTATGATCTAGTTTATAATTTTTTTGCCGATAACATTTGAGTACAAAATAGCCGTTACTTCGAAGAAAGCTATATAACTGATCTTTTTGTGTTTGATATTGCAAATGGGACATGCTTCTAATGACTAAGCTTGAAAGTTAATAAATCCCTTTCTAATGTCGCCAACCTTAAACCATCTATATTTTGCGGTAACCAAGTCAGCTCCCATGCTTAAGGTGGTTTTATCTTCGATGGGTTGGAATTCCTGTTTTTCCGGTTTCTCAGAGGAAAAGATTCAGGACCAGATTTCAGAATAATTGGATTTAGGCTGAACTAAATAATTTTCTAGCTCGCAATATCCTTCCTTGACAGAAGAAATCGCAGGTCTTTTAATTCTATCTTCCTTTGCTAATCCAAGAAGACAAAGGCTGAAGCGAGATTTATAAAGATCAAAATCGATAAAAACTGAGTATGGTTTTCCAACTCTATCAGCAACTTTTTTTACAAAACCCTTAAGGTCTCTATAATCAATAAAACAGGCATAAGGATACACGATATGCCAACTGCATTTATTAGCATTAAATGAACTGGCTAAGGCAAAAGCGTCTAATATTATGAAATGATTTAAATCAGAGTTTATAATATCAGTACAGGCAATTAAGATTCTGGATAATAAATCTTCGCGAGAAATTTTATATTCATCTAAGGAAGGGAGTTCAGGATTCATGGGATTGGAATACTGTCTTGCATCAATATCCAGAACCAGGCGAAGAGGCAGATTCCTATTAATGCATTCGTGAGTATCGGGAAATCCATAAACTTCAGATGAATGATCAACTACCGTAAAACCCTTTCCTGCTACCCGAATAATATATTTTGAATAAATCTCTTTAAAATGATAGGCTCCTAGAAGAAAGATATCATTTTTATTATTAGACAAATATTGAAAGTATACATGATCATTATAGACAGGCTTAAAATTAAGGTCCGCTAACCCTGAAAAAAGCCTGATTGCTTCGTTTATTGTTTTAGGACCAGGCCCAGCATTTTTTTGCATAAGTAGCATGGTAGCATATGCAAGAAAGCAGTATAAAAATACATAGAAACTTGTAAATCTTCAAAATAAAAATTTTATATAATTTTAAGCGAATGTACTTGCTGGCAAAATACTGGGTCAGTGGTAGTACCCAAAAGTAATCGATGCAATAATAACCCAAGTAATCATACATAGGATACCCCAAAATAACAACTATATGAGAAAGGTTCTAGGAATGTAAGGGCAAAAAATAAGGTATAAATTTGGTAGTACACCAAAGTAGAATAATATATAGAAAGAAAATAAGAAGTTATGCTTTGGTGTACTACCGCTGATAGGCAGGAAAGAGATCGGGAAGGCAGAAAGATTCAGGAGAATACACAAAAAAAGATATGAAAGTAATATAGCCTGAACTAATTTGGCACTTCGTGTCTCATCCTTAGTAATCAAAAGGATCACAAAAAGCAGGATTACAAGAATGGCATAACATCGGCACTTTGTGTCTCACCTGGCAATCAAAAAGTGAGTGAATAGATTGCAGTATATCTTTGGCAAATAGATAGATTGCAAATTCGGCACTTTGTGCCTCATCCGGCAATCAAGAGATAGCAATCAAGAAGGAAAATATATGGGCTGATCAATATAATGCAAATTACACCTCCAATCCTCTAACCAACTGATCACTAAACTAGGCTCTCGAAAGTTACTTGAAAGTAACGGAAAAGTGACAGGAAAGTGCCTGGAACTGGCGAGGAATTGAAACATGTGATTAACGCAGTAAGGCGCAGTAAATTTCGTTAATTTTGGCTAGCACTATTCCATATTTTTTTTCAAAACTTTGAGACGCAATAACTCAGCATTCAGACATCCGATTCATGCGGTCTTAGCATCATTGGAAAGCTCTCAATGCTCTCTTTCAAATGACCATAAAACCGCACGAATCTAATCACATGAAGCCAAGATATTCCGCCCTAAAATCAGGTTAAAAATATAGCATAGTGTTAGCCAAAATCTGATTCGCAAATTAACTGCGTCACCCGTCATCTTTTTTTACACTATTTCAGCATCTAGAAAGGCAACCAAATAGGTGCAAAGGGTAAGCACTCCAATATAGAATCCAGCACCCAACCAGGTGTAGGAGGTCAGCATTCTCAACATAAAACCAGATATCCAAACAGCTACAGAGGGCCAACAACTCTATTATAGAATTTAGCATGTAAACGACTCAGAAACAAGAAGAAAAGCGTAGTATTTAGATTATATAATGGTAGTTAGGTTAAATGGTGGGTAGTAGTTAGATTTTATGGTGGTAAAAAAAATACAGATAGCAAGAAAGATTTAAAAGGATAGCTAGAGTATAAAAAAGATACCTGGTACATGAAAATAAATAAATTATTTGGTGATAATTAGATTATATTATTTAGATTATATGGTAATAATTAGATTATATTATTTAGATCATATGGCGGTATCCAGATTATATGGTGGTATTTAGATCATATAGTGATACCCAGATTATATGGTGGTAATATAATCTAGAGCAAGTGGGATACCACCATATGATATAATTATATCACATGGTGGTATCTCACTATATTAAATATTTTTATATATATAAATTTTTTAATAAATAATTATATTTTAGATTTTAAAAAATTTTTTTATATAATAAATTATTTTAATTTAATAAACACAATTTAATAATAAAAGTCTTAATTAGATTTAATTAATTTAAAAAAATTTTTATTATATATTATTATTTTTTAAATTATAGGAATATGTGAGAAAGTATCAGTAAAAAAGGAAAATCTAAAATTTTTTAAAAAAATTTTATATTAAAAAATTTTATATTAATTTAATAAATTTATTTATTTAATAAATTATATAATTTATTATTATAATTTTAGAGACTATTAATAAATTTTAATTTTATTAAAATAAAGTAATATAATTACTATATAAATATTAATAAAAAAGAAGTAAAACTATACTGTAAATCTTTATGGTTAAGTAATGATTTTAAGGCTTTTAAGAAATAATTATTATATAAATTATTATTTTATATATTTATTTTCTAAAAAATTTAAAGGTTATAAAACATGATATTGTAGGTTTGTGAGTAAGAAAAATAAAAGATTATAAATATTAACTTTTAGAATAAGTTGTTTTTGTTTAATAATAACTAAAAGATGTGGATTTAAAACTAATATAATTCATATATATATGTATAAAAATGTTATTTAAATTTACATTATACTTACTTTTATTTTATAAAAATATCAAAACTAGTAAATTTTAACATTATAGCTAATTTCAAAAATTACGGGATGGATGATCATTTTGCAGATTGATAAAAAAACTTAGTAAAATTCAATTTAGAATTTATTTGAATAAAAAACATTATCGCTACGTTCAGATCAGTATTCTGAATATAGAAACATAATTTTTTTACCATATACAGTTGCTTGTAAAAGTAACTTAAATTAAAGTTTTTGAATTATCATATTTTATTAAGTATAAATTAAATTAAATTAAATTTCTATAACCAGAAAGTATGATATCAGTAAACATTAAAGTAAACTAAAAATATAATTATCGATCTCTTGCTGATTTTCCATTTTGACAGTGCAGTACTTTTGCATTTTGTGTTGATCATTTTTAAACGAAAGCTATAACCAGAAAATAATAAAAAATAAACACTATCACTTTCTCTTTCTAACAAAATCAAAAAATTCAATATATCACAGTTACCTATTAAAAAACAAGCACAAATATTTACTCTTCTTGAAGAAGAAGATCCAATCAACTTTATTGCATCTAAAGAAGGCATTCACAAGTCTACAGTATACAGAATTCTTCAACAAAAGAGATAACAAATGGGTTTTAAAATAAACCAAAAACAGGTCATCTAAGAGTTCTTTCCACTTATACTAAACGAAAAATTCTTCAACTTGTTACTTTCAATAAATGTTTCACAGCTATTGACATATAAGATAAACTTAAAATTTTGAAATATTCAAGTTAGTGTTGATACCATATGTAGAACACTTTAAAAAAATGGTTTAGAATCAAGAATTAAATGAAAAAAGCCTTATTTGTAAAAAACACACTGAAAACATTGACTTGACTTTGCTAAAAAGTATAAAAATTGGATAATTGAAGATTGGAAGAAGGTTGTGTGATCTGACTAAAGTAAGTTCATACTTTTTGGATCTGATGGGCGTCAGTATTGTTGGAAGAAGCCAGGTGAGCTGCTAAAAAACCCGCATGTAAAGCCTACAGTGAAATTTGGTGGTGGGAGTATAATGATTTGTGGTTGTTTTATATTAAAAGGTGTTGGCAACCTTTGTTTGATTAAAGGTAGAATGGATGGTGAGCTTTATTGGCAAATACTTGCAGAAGATCTTATGGAATCCCTTTCGGATTGAAAAATGAGTTTTGATCAATTTTTCAACACAATAATGATCCAAAACATATTGCAAAACTCACCAAGGAATGGCTTTCTGAACATGGTGTTACTGTTCTTGACTGGCCCGCACAATCTCCAGACCTAAATCCTATAGAACACCTTTGGAATGAAGCTGAACGACATTTAAGAAATCTTCCAGAGCGAGCTTCAGGAAAAACAGACCTGTGGGAAAAACTTCAAGATGTTTGGAATGGAATTGATATTAATACTTGTTTAAAACCAATTGAGTCTATGCCTGAAAGGGTACATGATGTAATTCGTTCTAAAGGAGGATACGCAAGGTGGTAATGGCGTAAATAATTATATCTAAGTGCATATTTGTGTATTAAACAAGTTTTTTTTTTGATAATAAGTCGCATAAATAATGCGACGTCCAAAACTCAAAAATCATGGCGTAGTTTAATTCACGTGATCACAGTCGCAGTAAAATTTATAATTTTAAATAAATTTCGATCGGGTGATTCAATAAACTTAGTTTCATTTTGATAGCACTTGTAATTAATAAGTTGCATAATTTTAAAATTTTGAATTTAAGTGTCGCATTTCTTTTGCGAGCAACTGTAAAATGTGGCTGGCTTTTTCAACTCCTTATAAATTTTCTCGGTTATTATCGGTTGATGAAATTAGCTGTAATATTAACCTTAAAAATTTGGGTCGAACTCGAGTTAAACTATAATCGGGACGAGTTCCGTAAATATTGACAGGGTTGAATTCGAATATGTTTCAAACCCGACTAAAATGGAGCACTATTGGCGCGTTTCTAAGAAATTCGAGAACTATTTTGTTAAATAAAATATCAATGGCTCGCGACATTTCATTGTGGTTTAGCATCAGAATAAAAAATAATAAAGATTTCGTCCAGGTCGAAAAATAAAAGTCAAACCAAGTATACAAAGTTTGATTTATTAGCTTTGTCAAATATCGACGCGCATTTTTTTATAATATCTGTTGCGCATGATATTACAGATTTTTATCAAAAAACGAAACTTCACTGTATCACACACTCCGTGTTTCAATTTTTTTTTACTTATATTCTGGAACAGAATTTTTCCGGTAGTAACCGCTACAATTTTATTTCCGCACCGGACTTTTTTAATTGTACGCTGTAAGTCAACTCGCAATGGTGATTGAAATCGAATAAGAAATTATTGTTTGGTTTGTTAATCATATGCATATGGCAAATTAAGCAATAAATTCGTGAATTTCTCCAATTGACCGAACATTGTGTAATATGTAATGCGTTCTCGGATTTCTTTGTTTAATCGACATTTTATAAAATATTTTATATAATTATTTAAAAATTATCATTATTTCTCTCTGTTTCTTTCTTTATTTTTTTATTACTTTTTAGTCTTAACTTTTTTTTGAATAATGCTCTTTCTCCCTTCTTAAGTATGTCTTTCGGAGGGTTTTTTTCGTCTTTTTTTTTTTTTTTAATATTGGAAATAAGTTCAATATCCAAAAGTTTGGATTCGAATATTCAAATATATTAGTAGTACAAAAGTCCAGAACCTTCGAGGCCGTAGAGCGAAAGCGAATAATGAAAATACAGGTATTACCAAATCACATAAATAATTTATATAATAGATTGACGACTTACTAAGAAATAATCTAGATCATTATTGATTCTCCCGTTTTAGCCGAAGTTAACCTTAAAAGTCATTAATCAACTCTTTTTTGTGAATATTGAAAGGGAAGCCATAAACTTCCTTTTTGTCATTTAAGGACTCTCTTAATTTGATAGAATTTGATAATGAGTAGTAAATAACCAAATTTGGATTAGTGCGCAGATCAATTACTTTTATGAGTTTGCACGTGGAAGATCAAACCACATGCCGTTAAAATAAATTGATTCTGGCCTGGTCTAATGAAATTTCTTGTACTATATTACACCGAATATGATGATTTTCTTTTTACTGCGGATATAGATATGATATCGAATTATGTGTGACATATGTAGTAATTACAAAATTCTAAAAGAAAAATTCGGGTTTTTTTTGTGAAACATGATTTAAATTAAGTAAATACGTGAATTCTTAATAAAAAGAAGTATTTTCGGGATTGTACGATAATTTATTTCGGTATATTTTTCCGTATGCAATATATGCAATATCAAAATTCGTAAACTTTTTATTCAACTTGAATTCTAATTGAACAAGCTTTGTGAACCGAGATCAACTTAAAGATATTTATTATATTGTGTGTGTGTAAAAAATAAATCAACAATAGAAAATAAATGTTTCTTTGTTCCTTGAAAGTTTTATTCATTTATACTCCATGTTTTTTTTGTCACAATGTTGCTTACTAAATCACGGAAATCACGGAAATCGGCATTATTTTAAATACTTTGGTCCAAGCGGTACACCGTGAAGGTCTCTTTGATTTTTTTCTAAAGAGAGATCCTGGTAACTATTAAGAATCGAGGCAGAATTCAAATTACACCACGATGCACCGTACCGAGAGAAGTTTTAATCAATTTAACATTTGTGGGCATTTTGAGGTAACTCAGTATATTTTAACGGTTAGTGTGTAATGCGAAATGTTCCTCACATGATCTATAATATAAAAAATCGACTCTCATTTTTAAATTTTATAATTAATAGGGCACTTGGGGCTTGGTTATGTTTGTCTTACTGAATAATAAGTTCATATCCGCTTAAGCTATAAATACAGGTTGAAAACAACCTTCTCCATATACAATTAAATTTCTCAATTACTAGTAATCAATAATAACATACGAAAAAATGTCTTCAATTAGTCCTTTAATTACCTTTGATAACGACAATTGGACACTTAGAATACGACCTCCAAGACGAATTAATCAAAGAAGAAGACATAGAAGGCAACGAAATGCAAATGCTAATAATATATATCGAACACGCGTTCGAATCAACGAAGACACGTTGAATCGAATCGCTAACCTCTCTACACAATTCTCACGCGATTTGCTTATTAATGAATTCTTTAATGGGGCTTCATTATTTTGAAATTAAAAAAAAAGATTTTTCTTTTTTAAATGTGTAAGAATTCAACTTTATATCGCATTCCTTAATTTCTGAGCTTCACTTTGATAATCTATATTGACAATTTCTATCGTACATTATGAACTTAAAATCATTAATGAATTATTTTTACATTATAGATAAATTTCAAATTGAATGCTTGCTTATTTGAATTAATCTTCATAAGTTATTTCCTTTATTTTAAATTAATTATGATATATGTATATATGGCTTTAAGTTATTTTTTAAGGTATATGTTTGTAAGAGCGAAAAATGATTTGTATTTGAATGTATATATGGTAATAAAATTATGAATTCTTTATATATTCTCATCAATTTAATAAGATGTTATCATTCGAATCAGAACAGTTGTGACATTTCTTATTGTTTCTAGTTCCAAGGTTACGTTAACTGGGCAATGAAGAGCGGGATTTGTTTGATTTCAATAATAAAAAATAAAGCGGGAAAACAATTTCTCCTGGAAAGGTATTTGCTCTACTTACCCAGATTTGAGTTTAAAGGTGGATTATATACAAGACGTACTGTAAAGGTTGAATTGATTTGAACTACCCAAAGTGAATAATTCTATAAAATCAAGTTACGAGTCATATAATCCGAAATGGCAAACTTCTAAATATATTCAGTCAAGTGATTTATTTTCGATATATTATATCTCTTATATTTTATAATTTAATTAGATAATTTCAAGTGATTGATAATTTTTATGAATGTGCTGCTTACTCGCTTTAGTATGGTAGGTTTAGTTATCAATAAAAAATCTTTTTAAAAATAAAATAGTAATGCTTGTTAATAAATCGAATTGCTTTAATAAATTCTATTTTGAGAAAAAATTACTCGCTAATAAAAGCAAGTCTTAAATGGATCGTATTACTTTTATCATTTATACGTGATCCCAAATTATAAGGATGTCGTGAGAATTGATGTAATATCTAATAAATTTAATATTGTGTTTACTTTTTAAACAAGCTTTTTTTTTATTTCGAGTGTAGAATAAGAAACCCATAACGATGATAAAATTCGTGATCGACGAAAAAAAATTGAATGAAAGAATCATATACGAAGTATAATTCGCTTAAAATAAAATTTTATTATCACAAAAAAGCAAACAAATTTACCTTTTTTCGTGGTTCTTAAAATTAGTGTATATAGTCCCAAATGATTTTAGAAATTTCTAAGTCTAATCGCTTTTCTACTAATAAGATACCCTGAATATTTTTTAAAAAGGAAAATTTTCGTGGAACCATTAAGTTGGGGTAGGGATGTTAAGCGGTCCTAAAAGTCCCCAAGAAAATTATAAAGAATTATTTTATAAATTTCTCATGAAACTTGTCTTTATAATGTTTTAATGAGCTACTTATAGAAAATAAATAATAAATCCTCTTGGAATCCAAGAATTTCTTAAAGTTTAAAACTTTAGGATCCCATAAAATTTGCCAATTTTGAACATTTCTTTTTCCTTATGCAATACTGCGGCTGATGCGGCTAGGCCAGCCTTGGGT
This sequence comes from Funneliformis caledonium, assembly GCA_910591825.1. NCBI lineage: Eukaryota > Fungi > Glomeromycota > Glomeromycetes > Glomerales > Glomeraceae > Funneliformis > Funneliformis caledonium. The sequence continues at coordinate 22,214 of CAJVPQ010000304.1, forward strand.
AGCGTTTGCGACACGTGACCAGAGATGCCCCATTGCACAATAGGCACGCTGTATGACTGGTGTTTTCTGCGCATAACGAAACCACGTGATATTTGAAGTAGCATTGTCTACTTTTTTGATAATAAATAATCTTCAAGTCAGGGATAAGGGATATTGTTAGCGGATAACGGTGGATCAGCATTAGCTTGACTAGTAAGTAAGGCATACGATGGAGGGTTGAAGCATTAGAGCCTGCCATAGATGGTTGACGATGCGTATTAGCAACTTCGGAACTATTATTTTCATTATTTGATGATTATTTGTGTAACCGTAATTAATAATCGATGGACGAATATCAGTTAAGGGTGCAAATAGCTATTATTGTTATTTTGTGAAGGATTATTATAAACAATTTTTAAGTTCCATCTTGAATAATAATTTTATTTGTAATTAATAAATTTATAAATTAAAAAAAAAACAAAAAAAAAATTTATTTTTTTTTAAGTACACGTAAGGAATCGGATGATCAAAGCTTACATATATATTTATTTTATAAAACCAAATTACCGACACGACCGAGTTAAAGGATACCAAAATAATAATTTTTTTTTTAATTTGGTCGCAAACAAAATTTTTGTTTTTTTTTTCTTTGTTTCAATAAAGAAAAAATTAAATTAAAAATATACATTTGTTGAATTGTTATATGACAACTCGAGAATCCGTTTGTCATGAGCAGCCTTTGATGCCTATTTAATAACACTTATGTAAAAGAGAAAATCTTTTTCATGAAGAATTCAAAATCGTATGTCGGAAATATAAAATGAATTAAACGGTAATCAAAATCTTTTTTTTTTTTGAAGTACTTATAAATAAACTACTCTACAATAATATATATATATATATATTGTATGATTTACAGTTTACGTTGGATTGTTTCCTTTTTATTTTTATTTTTTTTAGGGGGTTTATAAGGAATTAAAAAAATTTTTTTTATTTTAATAAATATATTCTAGAATAACCTATCCTATTTTGGAAAAAAAAATTTTTTATATAGGACCATTCTTTTACGTCGACAGCCTGATTTGGAAATTGAACGTCGCTATTTACCGATCTGACTTTACCCTTTTTGTTACCGTGGCTCACAAAAGTAATGGAACGGACGATCAAATTTTTTGAAATATGAATATTTTTTTCCCAAAGGGTCGTACAAAGATAAAAATAACTTCATTTGATTTGCCAATATTCGGGTAATAATATTTTATTTATTTAAATTTAATAACTAAGTAAAATATTAAAGTTTATTTTTGATTAGCGTTCCATTTCTTTTAACCATTTTTGGATACGCTACTACGCATTAAATTATTCAAGATGAGAAAATTTAAAAGTTGTAAACCTTGACATATCATAAGTCTACATCCACCCTGTGCCTTTATTACATCATTTATTCTTTTAGTTGATTACAATAATCAACTCCAATACTATTTCACACGATCTTTAAATTCTCTCACAAATTATTTTTATTTGAAGATGAAATTTTAAGATTACGTAGACGTCTATCAACTTCATTCCAAATGTATTCAATAAAATTCAAATCAGAGATTGAGATGGCCAATCAAGTACTCTAATAAAACCATTCTTTGGTCAAATTAGCGGTGTGTTTAGGATCATTTTCTGTTGATAAATAATATTATTTTTATCTAGGTCAAGTCGCAAAAGTGAAGGTAAAAGGCTACCTTTCATTAATTGTCTATATAGCTCGCCATTCATATTTCCTTCGATCCTAATCAGATTACCAAATTACCAATACCCTTGGTCGTCATACAACTCCAGACCATTATTTCACAACTACCAAATTTGACCGTTAGTATTACATCTCGATCATTTAAAGTTTCTTCAACATATTGTCTTCTGTCAGAGTCAAATAAAAGAAACTTTGACTCATCTGACCACATCACCTTTCTCCAATCATTACTTGTCCATTTGCGATATCATTTTGCTCATGCTAATCGATTTTTTATGAGTTTTTTAAGCAAGGGTTTCTTTTGCTTTATTCATGCAACTAGCCCATAGTCTCAACTGAAATATTTATTAGATCGCCTGTGAATGCACTTTTACAGCTGTTGAGCATTTTCCAGATGTAATCAGTCTGACAATTCTCCTTTCATAATGTCCATAAACGATACGCGGATGACCAAATTTGGGTTTATCATTAAAATTTCCAGTTGTTTCTTTTTCGATATATTCGTAAAACTGATGACCAACAATTTCCATTTTAGCAGTAGTTTTAGTTGAATAACACTCTTTATAAAGGGTATATATACAAGAGCGTTTTTCTTGCGATATACAGTATAAGGCATTAAAAAATAAAAACACTTCAATGATCATATTTACCGTGGCAACATTCTTATATATAAAAAAAATTAAAAAAAAAATTAAATAATTACTTACTAAAGATCACAAAGCCTTTTGCCTCAAGATCGATCCAAAGAAATAGAACATGAAAAGGGATAAAGTGATTAATATCTAATTAACAAAAAAACAATTTACAATAAAATCAACGAAAAATAATTACTAAGTCCCGGTGATTTAAAACTAATTTTATTTTTGTTTAATCATCTAAAGCAATGATATTCTAATTTTATAAAATTTGAACGTCTGTTTCCATTTCATTTGTGAGCCACGGTAGATAGTTCTACCTAAAGAAGTTTTTATGATATGATAAAATTTTATTATCTACATTATTACTATTAAATATTCTTTTTAAGGCAGCAGGTTGGAAATTACAAGGTTAATAAAAGAGTACAATGTCAATTTATCTTATAATTACAGGTTTCCCAACCTTTACAGAGGTACAAATAACACGAAACTAATTTCGTTAAATTATATTAAATTCAAGTAACGAGGCATACGAAACATATGATTTCATTTTAGATTATCTTGTAAGGCTATTCCAATGGGAGAATTGCTATTAAATATCATTTTGTCTCATAACTCGATTTTATTTTAATTGCAAACGATCCAGATACTCCAGCATCCTTCTTTTCAACCTGGTGTAATTCTCTTTATATATAGGTAATTTTAAAAATAATACAAATTGTTACATCGACATTCTCCGTAGAATTTGTATAGCAACTAATGGATAAGATTTATTTATTTATTCATTTATTTAAAAAAAAATAGTAATTAAAGAATTACTCGAAAAATACAACGTTAAATATAACGTAAAATAAAATATACTTTTATAATTAGAAATAAATGAACTCCTAGCCACTAAAATTATTAAAATTATTAAATGATTGTTGATATTGAGTTTGAAAGCTATTATTAGCAAAATTTGAATTAGAATTGTCTACAGGTATGATAATAATCTTAAAGCCAGGAATGTCAAAACTAAAGATGTTATGACTTGGTTGGAAAGGGTTAGGGTTAGGAATATAGTTTGCGGATAGCGGTGGATTGGCATTAGCATGACCAGTATGTGAAGGGTACTGTTGAGCTGAAGCATTAGAGTCGGCCATAGATTGTTGTCGATGCGAATTAGCATCTCCGTAATACATTGAACTATTATTGTTCATCATGGGTGGATTATAGTTATAATTTATATTTGATGGATAACCATTATCATTGTTATTTTGTGAGGGTTTATTATGTTCCATATTGAATAACGTGTAATTTATTGATTTGTTAAATTAATAAAAAATATATACTTTTTACTAATGGAAGGTATTCAGAGATACTTTCTATTATAATGAATGAAGAGTCGATTTTTTTTTGTCTAATGAAAAAAAAATATTATTCAACGCGATAAAAAAAAGATTTTTTTTTTTTCTAAATGAAGGGAGCGAAAAAAAACGTAAACCAAAAGAGAATCGCGAAATAATTTTTTTTTTTTTTTTAGAAAGACCAAGAGTTGTGAAAAGGAATAAAAAAATTTGATGAGAGAATTTGAGTCAAAACATCACATATATATATAATATTAAACTTGATCTATAATTAGAAACAAATTTTTTTTACACTGTAAAAAGAAGTTTTTCTAATTTTCTGAAAACGATGCAGGTTTAAGCCAAAAAAGTCATTCTCACTGAATTTATTTATTTGAGGCTTCACGCACATCTTTCAAAATTTGAAAAGGTACAATGTAACAAATATTTAATAATAATATAATTATTAATAATATTGTGTACACTATTTGTATTATTTTATAGTGATGTGTTTACCAATGCATTAGATCAAAACGCAAAATCGGAAACAATACTTTCATCATGCATAACAACTTAACTAAAATAGTTATGTCTGGCTGAAATATTTGGTAATAACCGGTCTAACAAAACTAAATCAAAAATGATTGTTTATTCCGAACGTCGAATAAATCATAACCTATTTTTTTTTTTTTAGTTGTATTTCAAAATTTGACGAGTGCAGATCTAAACAAAGAATTTTGGGACCTTTCAAAAAGAACATTCCGGCATTTGAATTTTTTTTACTGAGAATGTTGATATACAAAATGATAGTGAAAAAAATTTTCCCTTTACTTTTCTCTGGGTAAAGAAGTAAAAATTAAGTGATTAAATTTAAAAGTAAGAAATATAAAAAAGTGTTAATCCATCTGTCGTTATCGAGCAAATTGAAATTTAACAAATTTAACAACGAACCTAATGGAAGGGGAAGAGATTAACGGGTACTTTGGAAAACAAATGCAATCATTCTATGTAATGAAAACAATACATCGAGATTTAAATTCTTTAATACTTGAATTAGAAACTTTACAAAAGGGCCCTCATTAATAATTAATAAAGTGTAAAAATCATAACATGTAAGTTTCTCGTCAGTGAACAAAAAGTGATTTAACAAATCAGCCGATAGATAAACAAGTATTATTTTACAATTTTCTATCTTAACAAATATTATAAATATAAAGGGTAAGCGTTTTAACATAATAATTAAACGAATCGATGATGAATGATTACTATTTATTATTTGCAAATAATACATACCTACCGGACTCGCCGTTCCACTTCAATAATTCAGTGAAGGACACATACTCCTGAATGAATTTTCAATAGCCTTTGCAAGATTATCATTGAAGTTATCCAATATAGGTATATCGCGTTCATTTAGCTTTTAATATTTAAAAAAATTTTATTTGTATTATGTAAACGATGTAATTTGTTTTATTGGTTAACGTTATAAAAAAAAAAATTATAGAATAAGATGATATAAAGAAAACATATGGTTGAAAGAATATTTTGTTCATGTAGTAACGAAAATCATTTTGTTTTATGTAAAAAAAAAAATTTTTTTTTTGCTGAAAGGCCTACAAGAAATAATAAAAAATAATAAATAAAAAACAACTATAACGCCGTAACGTTCGTAGTATGACATAAAAAATTTGTTTTTGTTTGTTTGTTTCACGGATACATACAATACAGTACACCAATGGATCGTTGAAAGGGGAGAACGGACATATACAGTACACCAATAAGGGGAGAAAGTACGTTAGCAAATTTATGTACAGTAAATCTAATTTTTAGATTAGATTGTCTTAATTAAAGTTAAACCTTTTCCTTTGAATGCAGAAGCCTCATATATTATGATATATCTATCCGACGTATCGTGCGCCTAAATAACAAATTGAAAGGAAAAAAATATAGAATATTTTGAAAAAAGTGTATATTTGTATCTTTTTTTATTGTTAACTTTAAAAAAATATATTTGTATATATAGAATAAACTGTATCATATTTTAATTTAAAAAATTTTTTTTATTTTATTTATTTTATTGTATTACCAATTAAACGCAAATACAAAATATTTCAAATGCTATCATTCCGCAGTAATTTTAAAAAGGTCAAGGTTATTATTATTGTTGTTTGATTGAATTATTACTGTTATTATAGAAATGTAGAATCTCTATTGTAATTTGTATGGAAATGAATATACAGTATATAATTTAATGAAATCGTGGATTTACATATATAGTCAGGGATTTTACCAAATATAGAATTTCTAAATACAGTGTTGATCGACAAATGATCGACATTCTAGAAGTTCATAAAAATTCGCCGATCATTCTAAAATTATAAATGATCGACAAACTGAAATATATTAAATATATTAACCGTGACCGGTGGCTTATGTTTTTTTTAATTTCTTTTTTTTTTATTATTTTTAGTGGAGATGCGGGACCTTTTGCGTGGTATGCTGAACGATTACATAATCAATCGACCGTGACCGTCGTCCAGAGCAATTCATTAATAAGTTTCTTTTTTATTTTAATTTTAATTTTTTTTTACTCCTTTTCTCCCTCTCCCTCTCTCCCTCTCCCCCTCTCCCCCTCTTCCTTTCTTTCTCTTTTTCTCCCTCCTTTTTTTGTAGGAACAGCTTCGGATTCTGAATTTTCTTGGAGATATATCTTTCGGTAAGTTTCGGGCGAAATGAGTGGAGTTCTTCATTAAGAAAAAATGTTACTAATGTTCTTTTTCCTTTATTTTTTTTGTAGGAACAACTTCTAGTAACCTTTGGCTCTTGGAATTTCTCTTGGATCAGCTCTTGAGGGTAGGTGTTGAATGGGTGGAATTCTTCTTTGAGAAAGAACGTTACTAATGTTCTTTTTTTTCTTTTTTGTAGGAACAGCTTCTAAGAACATTTGGATTATGGAAATTCTCTTGGGTCAGCTCTTGGAAGGTAGGGTTTGAATGGGGTGGAGTTCTTCTTTGAGAAAGAACGTTTCTAACGTTCTTTTTTTTCTCTTTTTTGTAGGAATGGCTTATAAGAACCTTTGGACCATGGAATTTCTCTTGAATCAGCTCTTGGAAGGTAGGTTTTGATGGGGTAGGATTCTTCTTTGAGAAAGAATGTTTCTAACGTTTTTTTTTCTTTCTTTTTTATAGGAACGGCTTCTAAGATTATTTGGATTATGGAATTTCTCTCAGATCGGCTCTTGGAAGGTAGGTTTTGAATGGGGTGAGATTCTTCCTTGAGAAAGAACGTTACTAACATTCTTTTTTCTCTTTCTTTTTTGTAGGAACGGTTTCTAAGAACCTTGGACCACAGAATTTCTCTTGGATCAGCTCTTGGAAGGTATACTTTGAATGGGTGGGGTTCTTCTTTGAGAAAGAACGTTACTAACATTCTTTTTTCTTTCTTTTTTTATAGGAATGGCTTCTGGATCATAGAATTTCTCTTGAATCAGTGCTTTAGCTTTATAACTTGTTTCATGAATTATGTAATTAATAGCAATAGTATTTCATTTAATAATATCTTAATATTTTATTTATTTGATAATATTAGTTGGTAATGTACAAAATTTTTGAATACATTATAAATAAATAAATAGATTATTCAAATATTATGTTTCTTCGTTAGTATTAATGCTATTTTCAGCCAATATATTTCTAATCTCTTGAAGAATATTTACTAAATCAACACAGGATTTACTTGATAAACCTCGAAAATGCGATTGATCTAAATCACCTAAAAAAGGAGTTAAAGAGTTAATAATAGATAAAATTTGTACTTTTGTTAAGGAACTCTCAGCTTTCTGAAGATCCGCTTTTTCACATATTACAGGAATTGGATGTCAAGTGCCTAATGATATTTTTTTAATTAGCTTTGCTTTAATAAATTCAATTCTTTTCATACATGCAATTTCACTAAATCTTTCCATTTCTTCACTTAAGGTCCAATCTCCACTTATATTTTGAAAAATACGATTACTGATATTTGGATTTACAAATTGAGTTTTTCTTATTTGAACCTGAAATCGACATGATTCAGCAATAAAACCAGAATGAGTACGAGGCCCATGAGTTTCACTTTCAGAAAATCCTATTATATTAAAAAGATTAGCACGCAACTTTAAAAATTTGGTACAATTACATGCTGCAATTTCCCAATGTCGCTGTGAAGGTATAGGAGGAATTAATGACTTGAGTGCCTTGTTAATTTCTTCAAGTATTGCATCATAACCTTGATGTTGATCTAAAAGTTTAAATCGTGAAGTTATAATTTTTTTTTGGATTAAACTATATATTTCAGGTTTTAATCGTAACATTTGTTCTTTATCAGTAATCTCAATTAATCAATAAATTGGATGTCATCGAGCAGACCAAATAGGTGCAAATATTCGTCTAGCTATAATTCTTAATGAAGGCCTATTAAAACGAATCCCAGTACGAAAGTTAATGATTGCTTGCAAATAAAAAAAATTTGTTCATACTTTAATTTAAATGTAGAATCAGTTTGATCTTGAGCCTATTTTAAATAACCTTCAACAGAAGGATTTTCTTCGAAAATAATATATGGCCACATTAATTCAGAAACCATTGCATGCCTATATATATTACATATCGAGTCCTATGACTTATGATGATCAGAACATTTTTTGAAAAACCAAAGTTGATTTTCAGTTCAATACCCTTGACATTGAGTAAAATCTTTAATATCAATATTCCAATTTAACTTGACAAATGCTTTTAACATGTTCATTTCTTCGTAAAGAGCACTCAGAATTAATATAAGCCAAGAAAAATCCTTTTTTATTTTTTGTATATGATGATATGGTACTTCATCACAAGTAAGTGACTACGATCCATTTACGGCTATCATTTTTAATTCCAGATATTTCTTCAATGTGTTCAAGAACTTTTCGAACATTAGCAATCGAGTTTAGATTAATTCCTATTGGATCTGGAATAAATATTTGTGGTGTATCCTCACTTTCTGAAATAGCTTGTGGTTTACTTGATCCTTTAAATGTATGAGAATGAATAACTAGTGATTTTTCAGTGGTATTTATAATCTCAAGTGGTTCGTTAGATTGCTGATTTATCTCAGCAATGGTTGGTAATTTACTACGGCATGTAGAACAAACCTGCTTCTTATTATTGATGTTGGAGGTTTGATAAACTAAGTATTTTTTCTTATATTCCGTTTGACCTTGTTTATGTACTAATTCATCAATCGTATTTTTTTCTTGACTTTTCTCAATACAAAGCTCTTCTAAAATAATAGAAAGATAATTAGTAAG
>CAJVPQ010000305.1:0-31206 GCA_910591825.1 Funneliformis caledonium
GTTTTTACTTAATTATGCGAATATCACGATTTAAAAATTTTAAATGAAATGGAACAATAATTTTGGAAGTCACTGTAACTCTCCCACTCGTTACGTGCATGATGGATAGTCTAAAATATAAATTGGCGAAAGGATTCGACGGAGTATAATGATTTTAATAGCTCTCCAGCTGCGAGAAAGCTCCGGACAAGACATTGACAAGCGAAATGCGAAGTAAAAAATAAAGACTGCAGAAATTTACCGCAGTCATTAGCATAGAAATATTATTTATTATGGCTACAAGCCTGTGACCCAAAATTTTGTATTTATTCAATGTATTGCAAATAAAAAATTGTGTCGCTTCGCTCATGTATGCTTTCTTTTTTTTCGAATCAATATCTACCTCAGTAAGTGCTTCGCATTTTATTAATCGTATTTCAATCGGGATATTTACTAATCTTGATCATGAATACATAGGTATTCGAAAAAAATTAGAATTATTGTGAATCCTATAAATTTTAGTTAATATATAATGTGAAGCTTCTTAATGTATATCACATGAGATTGTGGCAGATTCTCTCTTAATTGATGGCGTGAAAAGTCTTCAAAGTTCATCCCTTACAACGGAAATTTAGGCCATAGAGTGACTTCCGACCTTTTTCCAGAAAAGCTTGCTTTACCGATTTACGTTTCACGAATAAATTGTCACATGACAAAAGATAATCGCAACTATGATGATTAAAAAAATAGAGATTTATTTTTTTATTTTGCTTCATATCTCAATGATACAGATGATTAAAAGATTAGTTTCAGTAAATGGAAATAACATTAATCAAGCTAAACAAGAATTGAAATGGCTCACACAGCATGTATTACAACAAACAAGGAAACCCTTATCAGAAATTTCTTTAATTGAGAAAATAAATTTGAATGTTTTTGAAAAAAGGTTATTAAACGAATTAATTAATGAAAGAGTTGAAAAATCAAAACCTTTACAATATATACTTGGTACGCAACCATTTTGTGATTTGGAAATCATTACTAAACCACCCGTGTTGATTCCAAGATGGGAAACGGAAGAATGGACAAGTAAAATCATTTCAATGCTTATACCATTTCTTCGACTGCGAAAAGAAATGACAAAGTTCGAAATTTTGGATATATGTACAGGATCAGGGTGTATCGCATTATCACTTTCGCATTATCTTCCAACAAATTCAAGCAACATACATGGCATAGATATATCACCTAATGCACTCTCCTTGGCTAAATTAAATCATCACATATTTAACTCAAAAAATCGATTAAAAAATTCGGTAAAATTCTCTAAATTGGATATTTTGAAGGCAACTCGAAATGAACTTGATTTATTCATTAAAAATTCGACGGAAATTGGAAAAGGTTTCGATTTAATATTATCTAATCCACCTTATGTTACTCACGAAGAATATAAAACATTGCAAGATGATGTTAAATTGTGGGAAGATAAAATTGCCTTGGTTGCCGAAGAAGGTGGTACCGCGTTCCATAAACGTATCGCTCACCTTGCAAAAGATAACGGGTTATTGTATGATACGAAAAGTGATTTGCCGCAGTTAATTATGGAAATTGGTGGAAGTCACCAAGTTAGTGATGTAGTTAATAATTTAAAGAATTGTGGTTTTAGCCATGTAGAAATTTGGAAAGACGTTGCGAACAAAGATCGATGTGTTGTTGCTAAAAGAACTTAATTATTTTTACACTTATTTTCCCACGTGATTTTTGTAATTTTATGTACATGTAACTCTTTTATTGGTGATAACTTTCTTTGAAATTTACGCGTTTTGTATTTATCTTTCAAATTAAATTAAATAATTAAAAAATTATCCATTATTTTTTGTATTTATTCAAGTTTTCCAACAGCTAAAACGTATAAATATTTTACTTCTTTAAGTAATCCCTTTCAACGGTCATACTTTATCTTTAATTTCATTAGTTGATTCTTAGATATTTTGAATGATGAGTACCGAAATATTATGTGTTTTTACTACGTAAAAAAAGAAATCTTTTGATGGATTTCTGTTCTGTTGTCGAGAAGTCTTGGTTGAATCGTTGCTGTCGTTGCTGTGAGAAATTTATAAACATTAGCAAAAGTAGGTCATTTTTAACATATGATTTCCGATACTTTATATTGGATTCAACTCCATGGACGCATGAAGAGGTGCTCTGACTATAGTTTTGCAAATTCTAAAATCTATATATGAAATAAAGTTGTTACAATGTGTAGGCTACGCAGAGATAGCAAATAGGATCTTACTGAATGTTAGAATAATATATGACTTACTATTAATATATGTATAATTTTAACAGTTTACCTCTTTATCCTTTATACTAACTGGCATATCCATAAACTATCTTAATAAATTAGTAATATACTTAGAATTATCTTATTGTAAAATTAGATAGTATATCACTTTTTCATCTATGTGTATTATTTGCTGAATTATTTATACTTTTAAACTCGCTACTAAGATCTAAAAAGGATAGAAATTATTAAATTATTTATATTATAATGTAAGTACTTTAAAGATAAAAATTATTCATCTGATTTTTTAATTTCTTTTTCTAAGTTTTCAAAATAAGCACATCTTTTATATTAGTAGTAAAAGATTAAACAATAGCTGATCATATATTTAAGCTGGTTATTTTTTACTAATACCTATTTTTTACTAATAGATCATACTTAATCCACTTATTATTTTCGTTATCATAATCATTATTATTATCCCTCTCATTATTTGAAGTTGGAGACATGTATTGAAGATTTATAGATTTAAAAAGAATAATATATAACTAATTAAAATTAGATTGTACTTTATTAGAATAATTACATTGACTATAACCAGTTTTTTCACAAATACTATATTTATGTATATTTAATTTTTTGAAATTGATTAATTAATTAATTAATAATATCTTTAGATTTATTAAGTCCTTTTTATATTCTATCTATTTTAATAAAGATATTATTTTATTATAGACAAGATCTTTAAAAAAGTTTTATAAAATATCTGAATCCAAATCTTCTTTAGTAAGAAAACCTATTTTTTTTTAAAAATTTGACTAAATAATAATTTTTATGATTTTTTTTTGATTGCAATGATATAGTAGATCTTTTTTAACTATCTAATTAGTTTAATAGTTTATGGAATTGATATCTGTGCTTTTTGTACTTTTTAAAATTAGAATTTTTTTCTTAATTTTTCCATTTAACATCAAAATTGAGCTTGTATTTTACTAATATCTTATCAATTATTTATTATATATCTGATATATAAATATCAATTATAAAATTATAAAAGATTCTATTATTTTAGAATTATAGAAAGATTGTTGAAAAACTTGACCTTCATTTAAATTTAATATACTTTTTAATTATATATTTTTTATTTTAGTAAAATTTATTAATACTTACTAGATTAACAATTTTTATTTATATATAAAAATTACCTGTTAAATAACTTTTAAGAAATCTAAAACTTGTATACAGTCAACTCTTGATATAGCGAACTCTTGATATAACGAATTTTTTGAACAAATATAATAAAAATACTCTTGTTATAGTGAATTAACCAATCAAATCTCTTAAACTCTTCACTATAGCCTTATAGCGAAGTTGAGGTCTAGGATATAGAGTTCGTTATAACAAGAGTTGACTGTATTATTATTTGCTATTTCTAATAATTATAGTCAAATTTTAATTTATAAGTATCAGAAGTATTATAGAGTTGATATTTTTTTAAATCAATCTTTAAATAGCTGATTATTGATTTTTAATTATCTTTTACTAATATTTTATTTCAATTTTTTTGGTATCTTTAATTTAAACTTATTTCATATATTATTATGATAAATAATATTTTTCTTGATTTATTAATTTGTTTGTGTTAATCATTTGTTTACTAATTTTGTAAATCTTTTATGTAACACTAATTATTTGCAGATCATTTGATATACTATATATTTTAATTAGACTGAACTAATTTGATTATCTGTTTTACATTAGTTGTTTATAAAAATTCAGGAGAAGGGGGAGGTTGAATAAAAAAAAATTTTATGAAACCACATAACTTTTATATATAAGTCACATGCAACCAATTTATTATTATTATTATTATTATTATTGTATAATGAAAAAAAACTAATCAATATGATTGACCTTTTGCTTTTTCCTACTATTAACCTTATTTTCCAACTATTTATAAAATGTTTTCCCATTTTCATTACAACTACTACATAATGGATATACTAACTTAAAATTTTCTTGTAAATTTTGAGACACAGTTACAAAATCATTATTCACATCACACTAATAGCAGATAGGAATATTTTCTGCTTTTTTTGAGATATAATAAAGCAATTCAATAGGTAAATCACATGAAATTTGAACTTTAACAAAAACCTTTTATGCTAAACTATAATCATCCGAAAAAATTGAAGATCTATAGAAATATGTGTAAGTTTGTAGTGCAGATTCTAAATCTTATTTTTCTTGTTCTGTTAATTTTAATTTACTATAAAGGCATCGTATTTTTTCACATAACTTACATTTTATATAACCTCTGATTTTGGCAGAAATGAAGATATTACTTAGTGCTAGTTTAGCTTTAAAATTTAAATTAATTAAAAAAGAACAGAATTTTTCTGTTATAAGTTTGTCATATAAATTTGCAAATATTTCATAACAATTAGGATTATCTATTTAAAAAGTAATATTTAATAATATTTTAGTAATATTTTATTGTTAAATATAAAATATCACAAAGAATACCTCATAATGATACTAGATCAGGCAAAAAATATAAATTCTGAAAGACATTGATTGGCATTTTAATGGGATAACAAACTTCACAAGAAGGTTGATTATATTTTTTAATCTAAAAAATCTGAAAATATAAATATTTAAAATAAAACATTTTATATAAAGTAATTTATTACCTGAAATGAATATGTTCTTTCTTGACAATAAGTTTTAATAAATTCTACTAGAGGCTTATATTTTCACAATTATTATTAAATAGTTTCATCTTTAGTCAATGTAGAATTAATTCGCAATATGTTCTTAGTTTATATAATAAATAAATTAAAAATTATTAAAATAAAATATAAAATATCAACCTGATTTAATTTATAAAAAAAAAATATTACCTTAAACATCTCGTTAATTTCCAAATTAGATGTAAGATTTTCCATTTCAAATGCTTCATTTTTCTAAACCAAATGTTCTGTACGTTCACACAAAGCAATTTTTGAACTGTTACAATACATTTTTCTAATTCTGATTTTAAGTATGGATTCTCTTTTACTTTTCCTCATATATCTTCTAATGTCTTTAGAGTTTTAAATTCATCTTCATATTTCTCAGGCATTTGTTCTCTCTTTATAACAATACCTTGAAACTCATAATTTATTACACTCATAATTCTTTCTGTAGGATTATACCAGCTGTGATGTGAAGCTATTCTAATTGTAATTAGCATATCAAAATTACCTACTAAAAACAAATATATTAGCATTACTTGAACTGATCTAAAGGTACATCTGTGATCAGGACCCTCATTAGTATAGAGTGATAATATTAAAGGTAAGGGTTAGTTATAATACTAATGATTTATGAGATTAAAAAATTCTGATGAATTTCTTAATGTGCTACTTGGTTGAAATACAGCATTTTAAAAGCTGATACACACTTTTCTATCATAAAAAGATTCAGATATATCACATGGTATATTAATAAATAAAGTAACAGATGGCGTTAATGATAACTTTGTAAAGTCATAATCTGTGACTGTGATTTCTTCTTTGGCTGATGCTAAAGTCTTTTTATTACGAATACCTGTAGATATTGGTATACCCTCACCAATAAGCACTTTATATTTATTGTCTACTAAGATAAAATATGTATAATCTCGATATTTGATATTGAATTCATGTTCATATTTAAATAAAGTATGATAATAATATTCATCTTCACTGAATTTTCATAATAATCGTGATTACACCTTATATTTTATATTAAAATGTCTAGTACAGTTAACTCTTGATATATCAAACTCTTGATATAATGAATTTTTTGAACAAATATAATAAAAATACTTTTGTTATAGCGAATTGACCAATCAAATCTCTTAAAAACTTCACTATAGCCTTATAGCGAAGTTGAGGTCTAAGACATAGAATTCGTTATAACAAAAGTTAACTGTATATTGTAAAGCCTTAGTAGTATATGTATTAGATAGTGTAAAATTTAATCTTATCCACTCTTCTGATAGAATAAAAATATCACTTGGTAGAGGAGATCCTTGATATATTGCATTTAAGCGAGTAATGATTCTATCTTGCAACTCTCAAATAGATATAGCATATGAAATATATAGAATAGTACCTGTTCAACATTCATTAATAACTGTATTATTGTGTTAAAATATAAATAAAAAAATAATTAATTTTATTATTAGAAATATTAAAAAATACAAATTGGAAATTATTTAATAATCTCATTAAAATATCTGTTAAGTTTATCCTAAAATATATCAAATTTTGATCCTTGAAATTCATTATTAGTCCTTAAATCAATTATTATAGAAGGATCTTCCAATAACATTATAAAACGTAATCTTTCTTTCATTTCTTTGCTTATTTTATCATTTGCCAATAAAGCATTATTAGTTAGATTATAATATAACATTCTAAGTATTAGTTTTGAAAGATTGCGAACTAGAGAATACTAAAAAAGTTTTGTTGAGTTTTTAATTAACAAAAAATTTTATTGTAAATTGATCATATTTATCATACCTTTTGAAAATCATTTTTTCTCATTTATCTTATACAATATACTAGTATTATATCATTAATGCAAATAATTATCTGCGCTTTAAGAGTTTCATAATCTTCATTAATTTCATCAGTATCAGGTTCTCTCCATATAAAATTTAATGTCCTAAGATAATTACCATGAAAATATCATATTTTTAATAAAATAATTTTTTGTAATATAAATTATTTATACACCAACATGCAATTCTTAAATTATAATTTTCTTAAATTTTTAAAAATAAAAAAACTTTACCTATATAATCCTGTAGGTACAGATAATTGAATATCACAAATAAAATCATGCTTTTTTATAAAATCATCTGATACATATAAATTGAAATCAATAAAATCAAATAATTCTCTGTTCGTAAGATCAGAATCTAAACTATGATATCTTGAATCAATCTTCCTTTATCATATTTAGAAATAAGCTGAATATTACAGTTAGTAGATAGTTTACATGCTGAATTTTCGCTTTCATGAAGGGCTTTCATATTATTATTAGTATTATCAAGATGATCAAAATATTTCTTCATCATAGATGTAAGTTCGAAAATATTTAATACAACTTCTTGTTAAGAATCTTTAGATACCCAAGGTTCAGCTAAAGAAAGCTTTATAGAATTAGCTAATTGAAAAAATTCTAGGCATGTAAGTTATGATTTTTTTTCTTTATTCTTTAATAGTATTCATTATAAACTCTATTTTGCTGATATATTGAAAGAGAGCTAAATAATAATGGAAGATGACATTCTTTTGAACATAATTTTTCTAAGTATAGGTCTATATATCATATAGCCCTAGTTAAATGTTTAATAAATTATTTTCTACAAGTGTTGTAATTATTTTCAGGCTAACCAACACACATACTCTGAAAAAGTTAAATAATATGATTATATAATAATATATCACGTGTATCTTCACATTTTTGTGTTAGAAGTTGATATCTAAAATTCATTAATCTTGTAAAGGCGTTAGGGTATGTATTTGTGATAAAGATATAATAAAATCACACAGAAGAAAGATATACTTGAGATATATAAATCTTAATATTTTTATTAATAAAAATTTACTATCTAACCCTTCTTGTACTGGTACCCAAGACTCAGTTTTTGTTTTTCTAACTTTCACACGCACATTTTGGTAAAAGTAGTTTTCAGAAAAAACTGAATCAAATAAGGTTGAAAATAAATCGCTTTCTTCTACTTCTTTTATTAAAGGTCTAGTTATAATTTTAGCATCCTCATTTACTTGAACAATTATAAACATTTTTTTATACAATGTTGTGTCATATAAAATAAAACGCTAAGTAAATATTTTGAAAAAACGCGATATGCATCTTTGTATTTTTTGCATTTTCATTAACAAAGAAAATTAAAGTTTAAGCAATGTGAAGATCATTAAATATATCATATGGGAGGATTTCTAGGAAAATCAGGTTCTGAGAAATTTTTGATTAAAATTAAGAGCTTAATACATTTTAATCTAATAATATCAAAAACTAAAATGCAATAAAAATCTCAATTTTGCTAAAAAATTCCTGGAACCTGATTTTCCTAGCAATCAACTTATATGATATTATAAATGCTTTTTATTAGCTGAAATTTTTGATTACGTGAGTATTTTTTTTTTAATTTTTTAAGAAATTCAGGAAGGGGGAAATGTAAAACAGGTAATTAAATTAGTTCAACCTTATATAAATCTTTAGATTTCATTATTTAAAATATAAATTATAATAATAAAAGTAAAAATAATTTTTAAATTAATTTATTAATTAAATAGTTACAAGAAAATTAAATTAATTAAAAAAAATTTTTAAAAAATTCAAAATAACTATCTGTAAAAAAATTGGTAAAAATATTATAAATATTAAACATTTAAGAAATATTTTTATTTAAAAAAATAAAATCAATTATTTTATATTTATAAATTTTATAAAAGTCTATATAAAACTAAAACTAAAAATATTAAATAGATATAAATAATTGAAATTTTAGAATATTTAAAATATTTGCTTAAAATAAAACTTAAGTTATATTTAATATATTACAATTAAAATAATTTAATTTAATTTAAAAAAATATGAAAATGATAATAAAATTATTATATAAGAAATTATTTAATTTATGAATATAATATAATTATAATTATTATAATTATTATTTATTTAATAATAGTTAAGAAACAGATAAAATTTTCAAAATAGTAGTATAGATTAAAAGACAAATTTTAAAGTTATAATATAATTTTTAAAATAAGCAATACCATTAAATCTATTTAATAAAATTAAATTAATAATAACATATATATAATATTTTTATAAATTATGACAAAAAATCCATTATTTCTTTTATTTTTAATAAAAAATTTTTTAATTAATTTTATAATTTTCAATATAATTTTCTTTATTATTTTTATATATAATTTCTTATATATCATTTTTTTTTTTAAAAAAAAAAATAATTCTTTATAAAATATAAGAAAATGTAATACAGAATCTTAAATATATATAAAACTTATTTAAAATAATTAAATAATTTATGCAAATTTTTATAAAATACATAATCTATATTTGTAAATTATATGTATAATTAGAAATTACTTTTATAAAATAGATTAAATCTAAAATTATGATTCATTTTAAAATATACTTTATATTATATAATATGATTATAGTTTAGAAAAAAGATCAAAAAATTTTAAATATAATATTTTAGATAAGTTTATCATAAATTTTAAAAATATATAAATATTTTATAGTAAATTTATTAATAATTTAATTTAGCTTACTTGTAATTTTATTTATTAATTAGTTAATTTTAAATATATTTATTAACAAAAAAAATATTTTTATAATTAAAGTTTAAATTGAAAATTATGACTAAATTTGGATGAAAATTCTTACCATTTAAGGAATATGAATTTTTAGTAATATTAGTTTTTAGTAATATAATTGCCAAACTTTTTGATAATGCAGGCCGATAATGCAGACCGAATTTTCGTACAAAAAAAACTTGTGCTAACCCCAAATTTTTTGTGGCATGTGCATATTTACATTTTTGTCGACTTTTTTAAATTAGACGTGCATTTATATTTTCGGTAAAGTTTAAAATTTGTAAGTCATAAGAATGTATACCCCCACTCGACGTAGTATTATTAGTGGAGTCGATAGAGCGGCCAATACGGTTATCTTTGCTATTGGCCCTATATTTATCTTGCTGGCAATAGGGTTGCTCGGGATGGCAACACTGACATATTTTACGGTTGTCTTTCCTTATTTCTATAAATGGGACGACGATTATATTTGGACAAAAGTTTATTATTATATTGGCTTAATATTTAGTATATATCTGGTTGTTTGTATCTTTTTTCATTATTACATGGCGGTTAGAACAAAACCTGGAGGTGTATTGAATGCTGGAACTGCCGAAACGGTAAATACACAATATTAAATTCATTTTTTTTTTTTTTGAATTAAAAATGATCAATTTTTTTTTTATATAGGAATCAGATGATCCAACATTGCAAGGATTATTTCTTGAATTGGAGGAATATGCAGAATTTCCAAAAACATGCAAAAAATGTAAACTCATACTCCTTTTAAAAAGATTGAATTAGTAATTAATGCACAAATATATGTTTATTTATGTTTAATTTTAGGTCATCTTCCAAAACCTGAAAGAGCACATCATTGTTCAGTGTGTAAAAAATGTGTATTAAGATTTGATCATCATTGTCCATGGATAGCGAATTGTGTTGGACATTTTAATCATAGATATTTTTTACTTTTTATGACTTACTTGGTAATTGCTTGTTTTTATTTTGCTATTGTTGGATGGAAAATCTTTTTGCTTAGTCTTGACATTGAAGCTGAGGTAACCGTAAAATAATTAATTTCTTTTGTAATGTAATGAATTGAATCAAGCTAATGCTATTATTTATGAAGTGGGATTATTGGATGCCAAGACCATACATGGCTTTATCATTCTTGCTTGCTGTCGCGATTGGAATAGCATTAGGTACTTTGAATGTGTCCAATATTTACTACCAAATATGTTAAATTGTATTTTTAATATTTTTAAAATCGTTTTTCTTGTGAAATATACTTGTAGGAGGGATGTGTTCATGGCATTATTATTTAGTAAGTTATTAATATAATATTATGGTTTAAATAATATTTCATTTAAATTTATCTTTATAACAAATTTTTTTTAGGTTTTAACATCGCAAACAACAGTAGAATTTTATAATAATCAATACGCGAGACGTTCAGCTAAACAAAAAGGAGAGGTAATAACTAAGTGATTTTGAACAATCGACCTCTTTTTTTTTTTTGACTTAGTATCTTGAAATCTTTTATTTTCCTTAGGTATATGCAAATCCATATGACTTGGGATATTTGAATAATTTACGTCAATTCTTTAACGTTGGCCATAATTAGTAAGTTTCTATTTATTCTGATTTTTTTTCACGTGAATTCACTAATTTTTCTTTTAAAAACATTTTTTTTTAAAAAAAAAACAGCAAATAGTAAGTGACAATTCCTTCACGTTCATTCACTTTTTTTGATTAAAAAAAAAAAATTTTTTTAATTATTTAACAACAATCACTATTTATAGTTCCATATATACAATCCTCCTTCCTATACCAGTACTACCGCCGGGTAATGGTAAAGTATGGGAGAAGAGCGCGATGCACTATACAACAGTTAATAACGATATTTCAGATGATACCGATTAAGCAATGCTACTAGCATTTATTGAGCACACTCTTGATATAATGAAGTTACTAAGACTTTTGGTATACCAGGGGTTCTTTTTTTAATAATGAAACCTATATGGTAATATGATTGTATACAAAAAAAAGACTAGCGTAGAAATTTGCATTCCGGGGTTCAGGTTGTACTGTTTTTGTTTATCCTTTGGTTTTGACGTTTGTATATATTCCTTTCATAGATATATAATTCATGATTTACTTATTAATCAAAATATACAAGTTTTCCCTTCCCTTTTCTCTCTTTATTTTTTTTTTAATTTTTTTTTTTTTTGTATATTAGAGCATCTTTAACAAATCAAATTCCAATATCGAAAAAAAATTTTAGTTTAATCATTAAATTTCACATTTAAAATTATTCGATTTTTTACTTTTGTATTTTCGTACATGAATTTATTTTTTTTTTCCTTTTTTTGTCGTGTAACAAAAGTTTAAACGTAGATTTTTCCATAAATGGTATCAAGTACATGGTCAATGCGTGTGAAAAATGCCATATAAATCTTTAGACTTGCACGATGATATGAATTTAAAATTCGAATGGATTAAAGAGAGATGGATATCAAATTCGTTTTTTTGTATTTGTCTCATTTAAAAAAATCAAAGGATAAATTAATTTAATAAACAGATGAAAAAAAGATCCAAAATTTCCATTTATAGAGGACAAAATTAAATTCATGCTAGGTAGATCATTGTATAACTCACGTGGGATTTCGGGATTAATATTTCAACCAAAAGGGAGGAAGAAATCGGAATGTTTACAGAACTTTTTAAATGACGCAATAACTTATGTAATCAAATAAAAATTCAATTAGACAAGGATAAATTTTGGGATCATCACAATGCGTAATTCGCTAAATCATCACCCCCCTTGCGACATAAACTGCTGAAAATCACGGTTGCAAATTGAGCCGAGTTGGTGGTTCTATTTTTGAACATTTTGAAAGTAATGAGATCACTTAAAGGGTATCACAATAAAATGATAGTATTGTTCATTGTTGATGACATAACTTTTGGACTAAATTATAAAGTAAAAATTTTTTGAAGTGACTAATTGACACAGAGAGGTTGAAAGACCTAAAATGTAAAATCAAATAGCATTTTAAAAAAAGTAATTTGGTTGAATGAACAAGTTAGATTTGGTAATATTAAATTCCCACAGTTCTGTGGTAGATAATTCATAAAAGAAAATAATATTACCTTAAATAGTAATAAATTCTTTGATTCTTTGATTTGTCTTTTTATGTAATAAGGATTATATAAGAATAACTAGTTAATAACCAGTATCAAACAATTCAATGATAAATGAACTTTCCCTAATTGTAGTAATAATGTAGTACGAAATGGTTTACTTTTTTAATATATTATATATATAATAAACAAAAAATAAAATTTAAAGAGCTGTCAATAACATGATTTTATAAATAAATGTACAACCAAATACAGTTTTGATAACTTTTTTGATTTATATGATGTTCACATTGTTAGATTGGTGTAACTGATCTAATGATCCAACGAGAACCATTTTACATGCGACCTGTTATTGAAATGTTTTTATTTCACACATGATATCTTGGGAGGAGGAAGTGATTTTAACTTTTTATGGATTTATATAAGGGTGAGAACAAAAATAAAAAGGAATTAATTCTCGCATGATAAAATGTTGCATTATTGAACATCTTTTCCTGTGGTTAAAAAGAGTAAGAATTATAAGGTCAAACAAATAATCGTCATCACAACACACGAATTGAGAACGTAAAAATTTTTTTGGATTTTCTAAAAAATCTTAATTTGGTGAGGCACGGAAATGGATGTTCATTGAACATCTTTCGTTGTTGTAATTCGTACAGTTTTATTTGTTACATGTGTGCAGAAGTGTTCGAATGTAAGTTCTCCATGTTAAATTGTATCACCAAATGGGCAGAGAAATCACGGACTTGGCTGAATTAATTACTGGATAAGTAAGTCATATTTATATCATATGCATGCCCCAAATAATAAACATAATATTTCGCCTCAATTAAAAAAAAGATTCTCCATTTATAATTTTTTTTTTTTTTTTTTTTTTTTTTTTTTTTATTATCATTATTTCCCAATTTTTTTTTTTTTTTTTTTTGAATGTTTAAAAAACATTGATTTTATTTTTATGTGTAGGTTACTGTAATGCTACGCCATTATAATGAAGAAAGAAATTTTTTTTTTTTTATCAATCTGGAAAGTTTTAAAGTATATCAAATTTTTATTATATTATTATTATTAAAATTTATTAAATTTTTAATTCCGTTTTAAACAATATTTGTAATATTTGTCACTCCCAGTTCTCCTCCCCCCCTTTTGCCACTCTTGAGTTGCTTTTTTAGTCGAATTTTTTTTTTTTTTTTTTTACGGTTGCTCACCTTTTTTGAGTTCGACTCCATCCTAAAAGTACGCAAATAAAACCTCGTTCCCTTCTTTTATTCGACCTTGTCGATAAGAATTGTTAACTATCTCTTTTATTTCTTTCTATCTTAAGTGCTCAACTAAATCTTTTGTTAAACCTTGTGTACAAATAGATTTACCTTTCGTTTCGGCTCGTTCCCTCTTTAATTTATATAATAATTTAAGTTTTATAAAAAAAAAAAAATCCAAATAATATTTTATCAGGTAAAATTTTACTTAATAACTCTCGCAGAGGAGCTCGTGGTTCGGTTTTAAATTAAGCCGTATTTTTGACGGGATATTGTTCACTACTTGAACGTATCATTTTTTTTAGATTAACATTTTTCAAGATCTTAATATCATATTTATATACATTTTAAATATTTTTAACTTTTTTTTTCATTTCGTTACCCTTATCTCTCTTCCTTTTAGTTACCTATTTATTAACTTTTTTAAATGTCTCCAACGAAACTCAAGATCAAAGGCAATAAGGCATTCTCACTGTTATCCATCGAGACTGATGAGGATTTATCAAAAACATGGCGTTTAATGACAAAAGTGAAGGATGCATTGGAGTATGGAATGCGCTTAGAAAATTTATCATGGAGGCTTTGGTTCATGCATCACCTCATGGTTCATGATCAAAAGTCTCACTCTCAATTTAAAAAGTTGTCCACTGCCACAACAAAAAAATTAGAAATCGAAAAGGCTACGAACCTAAAAAGTTTATCGGTTCCACTTTATCGACCAAAGACTCAAGAAGTAATGATGGAAAAGAAAGGGAAGAAGAAGGCTACAAAAAAGCCGGTGTCTACTGGTGCATCACAAGTAAAAAAGTCGAATAATGTAAAGAATGTTAAAATCCCCAAAAATATCGCCGAATCATCTCTAGAAAATGAAAATGAAATCGCCGCCTCTTCATCTCCCACAAATACTCCCGACCATAGTGCCGATTATGGGCAACCTGATTATGGAAATAATGGTGAAATAATTGCTACGGTCACCTCCACCTCAACCAATGATCAAAGCAGCGCTGAATTAATGGATTTGGATACTCTTGATGAAAATATGACCTTAAATAGTTGGTTTTTTTTTTTATATGAACGGATCAATTTAATCATTTGTTTTCTTAATTTTATATTTAATTATTATTATTTTTTTTTTTCAGTCGTTGATAACGGGACAAATACGCTTGCTTCTTCTGTTAACGAGAATACCCCTAGGTCGCTCGTAGATATTTTCAGATTCAGCGAAGTTAGCCAAGACTTCTATTTGCGTCAATATACAAATGATCAAGATCCATATCAAGTCGTTTCATTACCGGGGGTTTTTACTCCTTCGTTCGATGCTCAAGCCATATTGGATCCTAACAATCAACAACCTACAATGATGTTGGACTTGAATGAAGTCTTGAGTGTTCACCAATTTTATTCTTCTCCCGACTCATCGGAACCGCCCTCCCCCACAGATCTTGATTGGTACGCCGACAATGTTGCACAAAATTCTGATATGCAGTCAAACCTGCAGTTTCAAACGTTGAATAGTCAGTTGGTTGGTAGGACATCTTCGTCCGGATTGCATGATGCGGTCTATGTTAGAAATACCGATCCTACGCCCGTTAATGCTTCACACCTTAACATCACGATAACGTCAATGAATACTCCACACAATACCCCGCTGAACACCCCTCTTAATACTCCTGTCACCGGCTTATCGAACAGTAGTCTGATGAATAGTGTTTACCTGAACCAATTTCCCTCAGAGCAAAATAATACGAGTAATGCAGGGTCTCTTGGGCAACAACAGCAGCAATCACAACAATGTACTTCGAAATCTATAGCGTCAACTTCTCCCTCTTGTTCGTCCACATCGTCGATAGATACGTCAACCACTGCCGCTCGTCCTTCCGCTAATGCCCCATCATCAACGTCCGAAAGTAGTAGACCTAAAAAGTCCCATTCGAATGGAGAACAACAATGTTTCAATTGCGGTGTGACTTCTACTCCCCTCTGGAGACGATCGGCCAATGACGAACTCTTATGTAATGCTTGTGGTTTATAGTAAGCGATTTTGAAAGTTAATTTTAATGAAATGAAATTTTTTGTTTTAACCGCTTTATAATTCTTATCAATATTTTTTTTTTCATTTTTTTTTTTCTTTTATAATTTAGTTTGAAATTACACAAGATGGCTCGTCCGAAAACCATGAAACCGCACATTGTTCGCAAAGATGCTCGTGATGATGAAGCTTCACAACCTGTCTGCTCAAATTGTAGAACGATGACTACACCGTTGTGGAGGCGCGATAAAGAGGGCCAAACCCTTTGCAATGCCTGCGGATTATAGTAATATATATTATTTTTTTTTATCGTTTAAAAGGACTTTCGTTTCCTTTCTATAAAGTCGAATGATATTAATTCCTTGTCTGTCTCCTTTAGCTTTAAATTACATCATGAAAGACGTCCATTGTCCATGAAGACTGACGTTATAAAGAAACGACAACGATATGAGAATGGGCAAGCGCCTAGTCGCCGTGGAGGAAAAAAACGATTACACGAGAATAGTCAGCAGGAGATCCAACAACCGCCACAACAACCGCAACAACAGCAACAGCAACAGCAGCAACAGCAACAAGGACAGCAACATCAAGTGGTGTATAATGGATCCAACAGGTCTATGAACGTTCCCTCAACAGCTGTTTCTCAAATGGGTCCAATTTCAGTTGGACAATCATCATCTTCCGGTTTGAACGCACATCAATCACCTAGCACCACCCCCATAAATGGAGGATTTCCATGATTTCGATATCACTACCTCTTTCCTGAAAATTAAGATTTTGCATTTTTTCTCCTTTTTTTTTTTTTCTTTTTTTTTTAACAAAAAAGAAAAAAGATTTTTAAATAATCAGTTAGTTTAATTTTTATTTTATTATATTAAAAAGTCTGGTTTATCACGGACCAATATTTACAAATATCATTATCGATTTGAACATTTTGTGAAATGTCAAGAAGAATGATATTTGTTTGGACTTTTAAACACTTTCTTTTTAGTTAATTTCGTTAATGGTGAATGATCAATTAATATTTCACAAAAATCTTATACCCTTCATAATATAAATAATTTTGTCACAAAATAACCATTACCATCTCCTTAATCTCGCATCAGAAAAATGTGTTATTGAGTCGATATAACAAAAATTCAATTGAATTGAATTTTTTAAAGATAACACATTGACGAACGAATACCGATGATAAATTTTCTTTGAATGATATAGTAAAAAAAAAAACAAAAAAAACAAAAAAACAAAAAAAAAAAAGAAACAAAAACAAAAAAAAAAAGGGAAAAAAAAAAGTCAAGATCTTCATCACAATTCACATTAAGCCTATATGAGACGTTTTAAGATTAATGTAGATAATTTAAAAACATTATTAGCTTCTTTCAAAGTTGTCAATGAGAGTTTAATACACTATCAAAATTTTTTACTCTCCATTAAGATTATGACGAATTAATTTTCATATGGGCAAACTCCCCGAAATTGAATGAGATCGTTAGATGATATATATTCAATTCAGGAACAGATGGAAGAGATAATAATTTATTTCTATCATTGTAATCAATTTTTTTTTTC
Source organism: Funneliformis caledonium (assembly GCA_910591825.1). Lineage (NCBI taxonomy): Eukaryota > Fungi > Glomeromycota > Glomeromycetes > Glomerales > Glomeraceae > Funneliformis > Funneliformis caledonium. The sequence continues at coordinate 17,650 of CAJVPQ010000305.1, forward strand.
TTTGTAAATTTTTTCTTTATCACTATTATTTACCAATTTCAGTTCAATTTTATTGCTATTTATTATTTATTTTCAACCTTCACCCTCTTCTATTTGTAAAGTTTTATGTATACATTTTTTTCTCTGTACACAATTTTTTTTCTTTTTGATACACAAGGTTATGAAATTTTTTTTTTTCCCTATGAATGAATTTTTTTTCCTGATTTAAAGAATACATAAAATTTTTATTCCTTCCTTTTTTTAAAATTACACTTTTTACACAAATTCCAAAAAACAAAAAAAATAACCTTTTTTAATACATATTTCACTTTCAATTACACAATAGAAAAATCCTCATTATAACATCCATCTAAACAAGAATCCTTACTCTTTATCTATATAATAAACAAGCAAAGAAAAAAATATATATATAATATATATTTTTCTTTTTTTCTTTTTATGCATGCATGCTCTAAATTTTATTTATGTCTCAATAGTTTCAATACCTTCATTTTTTTTTTGTTTTTCACTCACTCACTCACACCCTTCTTTTCTTTCTAAATTATTATTTTTTTGATTGATAATTTTTTTTTTTCTTTCTCTCTTATTATTATTATTATTCCCTTTTCTTTTTTTTGTGATATAATGTAAATAAATAATACTTCACAAATGGAAATTTTTTTTTTTAAAAAAAAGTTAAATGTGATTTGTGATAATTTATTATTACTTCAGTTTTGACACTAAATCAAAGAAATTAATTAATAATCTTGTTTCTTGACTAAAGGTAAATTTGAAAAATAAGATTCCATTCAGATTATTTTATATGGCCTCAAGAGATTTTCGTCATAATAAACGCGAAGTGCTTATTCAAAGAACAAGGATGATCTTTTTTATCATCAAAATAGATTTCACGAGAAAAAAAGAAAATAAAATAAAAAGAATTCACTTACATTTTTATATAAGCTTAACAAAAAAAGATTCTACGTAATTAAACGTATCTTAAAGGTAATACAGGCCAATAGACTACATCGTCTTGATTAGATTTATCAAAACTTTGAGCAAATTTGGAATTTACCGCTGCTTCTAATGTATTGATTAATGTATAAGAATCTCCGTAGAATTCTTTAGATTCTATGCTAGGCTGATGATGAAATGATGGAATGAGCGTAGGATCCGGCCAAGGATTCAGGTCGATGAAATCATTATTTGAAGATGAGTTGGAATCTTTATCATCATCAACTGCTTTTTCTTTTGCGACTTTTTTTTTTTTTTTAAAAAAAAAAAAATTAATCTATTACAAAGTGAAATTCTTTTCATTCCTTTGAAAGAAAGATCGAAGCCAAATTAATTTACGTCGTTGCCGCCTTAATTCAGAAAAGCGAAACATTGCTTTTGCCTCCTCGCTTAATACGAACTCAATTTTAGGCTCTTCCGATTCTTCCTGTTCTACTTCTTTCTGGTATTGCTCTTGATACTCGTAACCTGTATGACCTTCCGCTTCTTCCTCCCCTTCCATTCTCCATAACCACCATGGAGGGGTGGTTGGTAATGGTAAAAAATTCCTATCCTGTTTAAAGTGAGTATTATGAAACTCACGAAAATGAAGGAAATTTTGTGAGTCTGTATGAGTAGGAGGAGGCGGTGTTGGGTGAGAAGGAGGAGGATAAATTTGAAGATAATAATTGGGTGGTAGTTTATAAAAAGACATGTTTGAAACAGACTAAAACAAAAAAAAAAAAATTAATTTCTATTAGAGTAACTTTGCTTGACAATTGATTTTTTTTTTTTAACCTTTGGGTGATTAATTAATTGATTGATTGATTAGATTTGAAATCGGTTTTATCATTTATTTGTTACACGACATATCTTAACATATGCCCAAATGAAAGCACGGATTCCCTTTTTTTTATATATATAAATAACTGCGCGCCGATCTCTCGTCCATAGTCATTGTTTTTTTTGTTTTTCACTTGAATATTAAGCTTAGTTTAACACTCGTTACACGACATTATAATATAAATAAAAAAAAAGCCAAAAGATTTTTTTTTTTTTTTTTTTGATAAAATATAAATATAAACCATATAAGCCGAAAAAAATTTTTTTTTTTATTTGCACGAATTTTTTTTTTTTTTTTTATTATCGAAAAATTGAAAAAAAATGACACATCGTTCGTTGGATGAAAAACTTGAATCTTTAAACAATTTTGCGGCTTGTGATGTACGTTCAATCATTCAAAGATATTTGTGAATGATCCATGTAGTAAAAATTGTTATTATTCAATTGTCAAAAAGGTCGCCGACGCTCTCTTACAATTAAACCAGCCACTTGGAGGTTATTTACCGGATATCGTAATGTTTTCACCTGAATACCAAGCAGGCGATACCAAACTAATTGGTCCCGCGTACACTATTAAAGTGAATTTTTTTTTTTTTTTTTAAAAAAAAAAATTTTCTTCAAAATATTCATTTCATATATTACTACTTATCAATAATAGCTTGTACCGAAATCCGATACTACATCGCCTATAATAGTTGGATCTTATGTACGTAATAAGCATTATTTGCTTCCGAAACGTCATTTTGGTTAATTACTTATATACAGTATATATATATGCGTGAATCGCTTAATATAATAAATAATAGGCTGATACGATTCCTGCTGGTAGTGTAGTGATCTTATCTGCTCCTCCAAGTTGGTATTTTCTTTCTTTTAATAATGATGATGATAACAACAATAACAACAATAATAATTATAATAATACTACTAATTTTCACAACTAGATGCTGTAAATGCTGTTTGGGGAGGATTAATGAACACGAGAGGAAAGATACTTGGAATGAAAGGTATCGTAGTTGATGGTAGAGTACGAGATCTTGCAGAGCTTCGATCTGATGGACTACCGGTACGCAATTAATTTTGAGATAAAAAAAGTCACAAGATAATATATGCTGATATAAACAAATGCAATTATGATTTTTTTTTTTTTTTTTTTTTTAAAAAAAAAAAAAGGTTTTTGCTAGAGCATCTACGGTTTTATCTTCAAAAGCATTTACACGTCCAACTGCACTTAATATTCCATTAACTCTTAACGGAAATCATGTTCCACCCATAAGAATTTATCCGGATGATATTATTCTTGGGGATTTAGATGGTGTTGTATGTATACCTAAAAATTTATTGGATCAAGTTTTGGAAATATGCGAGCAAAACACAACTATGGATAAAAAACTTAAAGACGCTTTATGTAAAGGAACATCTTTAACTGATGCGAAGAAAACTTATAGAACAACCAATTGATGCATGATGCAGTACCTTTTTCTTTTTAAAAAAAAAATGTATTGCAAACGTGTAATTAATAAATAAAATTTTGTTTGGACCTGTTATCTAGTCTGAATTATAATGTGTTTACGGAAGTTCCGGTGAGATACCAAAGGTTTAAATATCAGACCCGATTAATAAGTAAAAAAAAAACCCTGCATTGAAATCATTTTCTGTCATAATGTAACGGTGATTTCAATACAATAACCTTCGTTTTTATAATTTTTGAAGTTTACCATTTAATTTGAAGTTTTTTTTTGAGCATCCTTGTTATGAAATGACGTTATATACTGTATGCAAAACCGTCTAGAAGGCTGTAAAAATGTCAGGAAAGTGTAAACCAGTCCACACACCCTCTACATAAACAAATAATTTAAAGTCCCCTTCATTGGAGAGACATCGATGTCCCGTTCAATGTAATACATTTTTGTATATTTTTATATTGCAGATATTTTAAATCGAAAGTTTTAAGTTCATAAAGTATGCAATTATTTATATTATCATAAAGTCCGAGACTTTCTAAAAATTTTATGGTACAATACAGCTTTGATGACAACTTCTAAACTTTCTCTCGTTTATCTTCTTTTTCGTATCAGTATTAAGTCATATATTAAATGTTTTGCATTCTTCTCGTAACGAACTCTACAATTTTCAGTAGAGATTTTAAGGATGCATTACCGAGATGAATGAGTTATCGACATCAAAACATCATGTTGCTAAAACACTTTGAAAAAAAATACTTTAGTATTTCCTATGCGAGAAACATGAGAAAGACTTGTGTTTTGGTAGGTGGGTGGTTAATCAGGACTTTGATTGTCAAAGTGACAAATATTCTATGAAACTTTTAATCGAAAGATTTGTGGTTTATGAATTTTTTTACAAATTGAAAGTGACAAACGACAAAATTCGTCAGTGATGCTGAAAAGTTATTGGTATGTTAACGCGTGGTGTGATGAATCATAAACTTCAACTACAAGGCTAAATCTCTAGCTGAGAATAGGAGTTTGATATTTATATCTCGTTTGATTAAGGAATGATTAAGCAATGATTGCAATATTAAATCACATTTCAAATGAAGTGATTTTATAATCATTATAAATATCATAGTTTAATAATCTTTATAATCTTGTAGACTCAAAAAACCTAGATTCAAAAACCTGAAAAAGAACGCGTCCAAGTTCTTGAAATTATATAATAAAGTAACTCGAGAAGTGATATTTTTAAAAAATGTTTTTTCCCTTTTAATTTGTTAGACACTAAGATTTTAATATTTATAGCTCGAATACAAAATCATATTCGTTGAATAATAATCAGAATATGGATGGATTATTGGATTCGTCAGTTTTTCTTTTTTATACGCCAGTATTTCTTATCCTTTTGATCTTTTATTATCTTTCGCATGTTTGGAGTGATGATTATTGGGAAGAAGGTGATAAAATTTATTCAGACTATATTAGTTATTTAACCATATATATATATATATATCTCTAATTCGCATTTCTCTCTTCATCAAGACTATACCAATATAGGTTTATCTATACATTTCACACCAACATTTTGTTATATCATGCATCTCTCACTTTTAGAATTATGTTGGTATTCGAAAGCCGCTCTACATTTACTTTATTTTATCTTAATTCTCATGTTAGTAATTCAAAATAAATACGCTGAAAGATTCTGGAGAGTTGAATATGGGCTGGATTCATTCACTATTTGGTATTACTTCGTAATAGTGTATACTTGTGTGCTTTGCATGATTTCTTTAGAAGTAGCGTTGAAAGAGGTTGATTTTATTTAGCAAAAAGCGTTTTTATTAATGACGCGTAAATATAATCGCTCCTTTTAAATAATTCAAAAAAAAATTTTTTTTTTTCGTCCCTATATAATGTGACATAAATTACATGAATTAAAAAAAAAAAAACATAAAATTGAATAGAAATTTAAATAGATATGTATGACAATCAACGTTACGAAAACTTTATGTAGAAAGAAAGTATCGATGAAAGTTCATGTTCATTGATTTTTGATGTACGCTCTATTTTGACACTCTAATATCCATTTATTATCTCTTATGATATAGAGCAACACTAGGGCGAAAAAATTTACTTAAATATTGTTCACTTACATATTGACTTCAATCAAATTTTTTTAATCATCGCCTGGATTTATATTTTTTGATTTTAGATGTGGTCGTCTTTGCCGAAGTTTCCTTTTGTTGTTTGGCACTCCATTCTTTCCATTGCTCCATAAATGATTTGGTTTTTACTTCTGTTATACTAGGTTTATTAATTGGTAGTTTCAAATACTTTCGAACACCTTTATTTTTTAAGAAAGCATTTTGTGCAAAGGCTAACGTATTTGCACAAAGAAAATAAACAAGCACGGACTGCAATTTAAGACGAAGAAATAAATTATTGTTGTTAAAAAAAAAAAAATAATAATAATAATTATCTTTAAAAGTATTCAAATTCGATACGTACGGAAGGTAATGTCATCGTGAAAGGAATTGATAATACGCTAACTCCGCGGAAGAACCATTTTATGCCCTTTCCTTGAGATGCTTTTACGGGCCCACTGTCAGTTCCCAGCTAAGTAGATAATTCAGTTTGAAATGAACTCAATATATAAATTCGGGTGAGTAAAAAAAAAAGATTATTACCTCTAACATTAGGATAAACCCTGCACTGACAAGAAAAGGTAAAGCCAAATTTGGATCCGGAGCAGTTAAATCTTTGAACCATAAAATCCCCCCATGATCAAAACCAGGTACACCAGCTGCGGCCATCTTTCTCAAAGCCATAAAAAAACTTATAAAAAAAGGCATTTGCATTAACGGGAACAATAAAGGTGTTAATGGACTTGTTCCAACGCTTGAATATAATTTTTTCAATTCTTCGGTTTTAGAATAAAGTGTAAATTGATCACGATTATTCCTTGCTTCACTTATTTTTTCCATTAATTTTTCAATTTGTGGTTGTATTTCCACCAATTTAGAAACATTTCTTTGATGATTTATTAATATCGGAAAAAATCCTAAACGTAGAATAAATGTCGCTAATGCAATTGTACCCCACCAAGGTAATCCTGTTGAGACATGTAACATTTCAAAGAATCCTTCCACGAATCCAACAGGTGTAAAATTAACAAGTCCCATCTCTTTAAAATCTCCCATTTTCAAGGCGGTTTCCATTATAGCATCTGATGATGTTTGCTCAATTATATCCGTAAAATCGGATGCCGATTCAATATTATCGGTAACAACCTCTTGTAAGAATGGTGATGAAGATTCGAGCGTCTTATTCGAATCATCGTTATTTTGCGTTGTAATACTTCGACACATTTGATTCATTGTAAATGATTGAAATAAATTTATTTTATGAAATTTTGAAGACTCTGAAGGTCTTTGTATTTTTTGAGTAAATAAACCATGCTTTTCGTATACGTTTAATATCGACCTATTGCTATTCACTTTTGTTGAAAACTTTTTTAACAAAAAAAAAAGTTTTTAGAAGACCAACCAAAAAAAAAAAAAAAAAAAAATTCATATCCTCACCTTTTTCGAGTTAACTGTTAATGTTTTTAAGCAATGTAATCTTGAAATGCTATGATGTTAAAAGAGAGTAATTTTTATCATAAAATTTTTTAATTTTATCTAACCAAGGATAACAGGTTACATACGTTCGTTTTGTTCGAAGTATTATTGAAAAATTCATTTTTTTTTTTTTTTTTTTTTTAAAAAAAAAAAATTTTTTTATCATCGAAGTATGAAATTTGATTGGTTGATGCTATCTATGTCAAATTCCCGATCGATAAAATTATTTCGACTAAATGCGCGAAAAAAAAAAAATGACTGTAGGTAAGTTTTGAATATGTATAATTTTCCCTATAAATTTTTACTGTTTTTGTTTGAAAAATGATGTAAGGATGTATCCAGTTCTTTTACTTATTATACGTTTACTGAATTCGTTTTTTGGTAAGAAAATGGCAAATATAAGTTTTGAATAAAAAGATCTGTTGAGGAATCGGTTATATCAAAAGAAAATTTTTATCCATTGGAATATTCCTGCATCCGCCATCTTAACTTATTTTTGCTTATATATGCTTAAATATTTTCTTTCATCCGATTTGGTATAACAAAGTAAGATAAAGTTGGCAAAGGAAAGAACCTTTCTTCGAGACAAAACTTTGAAACTTTGATTAATTATTTATTTGTACACAAAAACTGCGCATTTCCTAAAACTATGTGATTGTTTCCATGCTATCAAATGTCACACAATATATCTGTGCATGCGTCGATTATTAATCTGATTGGTTGGTTTGGGATACAAAAAAAAAAATAATATCACCTGATATAATTCAATTCTTAAAAATTTAAAGTATGCATGTTAATTGTTTACGCAATGAACGAAATTGTATAATACGTACGAGATAAATAAAGTAATATTGGATGTAGATCAATAAACCTCATCAGTGGCTTGAAACTTTTACCTTTCGAGCATAGTATTTTCAATTTATGAAGAACTAATGCGAAAAACTGATGGAGGCTCTAAATGCTACAAGACGAATATTACAAAAATATAACACATTTTACAAAAATTAATTAGATATATCAAAAGAGATCGCGAAAAGAAATGTCTTCCGTAATCGTAGCTGCAAAAATTCCGCAGAACGCTGTATTCTTTGCTGGTGAACATTTTCGTTGTGAAATCACTTTTAGTTGTCAACACCCTAATGTGGATAATCTTTCTTCGGAAGACAAATTGCAAGGTTCTTCAAATAAGAATGGATATTCAAATCATACGAGATCTATTAGTGAACCAAAATCGTACGGCAAAAAACCTTCAACAAAACAAGTAACAAATGGGAATCCTTTATCTGTGATCGTCGAAAATCCGTCCATTCAGAATAGTCTTGCCGGAGATTTAGGTGATTCTGGAATGTTTGGGCTTCGAGGTTTGATAAAGAGATCGGCATCACTTACTTCCATTGCGTCTTCGACCTTTTCCCTGCTAGCCGGAGGAAGTGTTGATTCTGATTCTTCCTCAACCTCTCATTCACTTGTTCAAAATTCACCTTCAAATTCATTACAGTCAAACCCAGGATGTGCGGAGGAGCACGATTTGGAACGTGTAAATGGTATTTATTGTTTTATATTTTTTGGGATTGTTTTTATTTGATCCAACTTCATTAATTTAACATTACTCGTACACTTCACTTTAAAGATAAGACTGTTTTAACGTCTGAACTTCTTTATTATACAGATGAGGAGACGGATGATGATGGTGGATTAATTAATTTGCAGCAAGCGGGTGCCATTGATAATGTTTCTGTTAGTGATTTAGATACTTCTGAATCAACGACTCCAAGGAGTTCGGTAGATTTTTATGGACTTGGATATTCTGAAGTAGGAAATAATGCTTGGGGTGGTTTGTTGTCGGATTATAAAAAGTATGAACCCGGTAGAAGATCATCTACGGGAACGCGTTGTAGTTCCTCTCCATCTCTTAGCCAGAAATATGAAACATTATTATGGGGTTTTGTTCAAATTGTAGGACATTTCATAATAGATAATTCGTTAGTAAAATCTATTGAATTTGAACCTTTGAAAACAAAGACAATGTATCGACCGGCTAGTGGGAGTGGAGCCGGAGGTGCCGTTGGGGGTGGAACTTTAGGATTTTTTTCAACTAATCCCTTGAGTCATTCAAGTTTGGCGGATCTTCAAGAACGTGCAGGTAGTTAGGGGTTGGTTCTTGAGTATTCGTTTAAAAAAGGTTAACAGATATAATTTTTTCTACCTTTTTTTTTTATTTACTTAGATAGTAAATCGATACCTGTATTCTCAACTCCTCCTTCAATTTTATTTTGTGATTTACATTTGGCACCTGGCGAATCGCGAACTTGTAATATTTCGCATTTATTCTATTTTGTTTGTTCCGATTCAAAGGTGTGAAATGAGTTAACATGATATTCATTTCTTATAGACACATATGAGACTAGGCTACCTAACGATTTGCCTCCGTCACATAGAGGTAAATCGATTCGATTTTTATATAATCTGATAATAGGAACTCATAGAGGAGGAATGAATCATCAATCAAACATCGTACAGATGCCTTTTCGAGTATTTAATTATGTTTCAGGTAAGTCATGTATTTTTGTGAACGTGAATATTTCGATAGTTCGTTTATTTGTAAACGTTACTTTTTTCAGACGATGGCTCTCGTCCCATCTATGACTTGATGAATCCAGTTGTAATTTACAAAGATGAAGCTGTAATAGCATGTAAAGAAGAAACTCCAAAGCCGCAACCCATAAAAAAAAGAGGTTATTTTACTTTACGGGATATCTTGTTTTAATTTAACTATTCTTTCTTATACTGGTTGATATTTTTTTTTCTTTTTTTTTTGAATTAATGAATGATATAGATAATAAGAAGCAAGGATTTTTGGACTATTTGGAAAAGTTGGTTCAAAGTTCAAACTCCGAGATATCATCATTGATTAGCAATGTAAACAATGATAGCAGTAAAGATAGTGATATGTATGTTTTTGTAGAGAAAGAGGAGAGTTCGGTGGCAAATACTGCAACAATTTTATCAAAAAACATGCGAAAAGGTATATTAACAAACTTAGTAAAGCTTTAATTTCTCTTCTTTTTTTTTTTTTTAAAAAAAAAAAAGTGAATTCATTTATATTTAATTTAAAATTATTTTTTTTTAAAGCAAACTATGATATTTGTAAAAATAATCAACGCGTAGCGCAATTATGTCTTTTAAAAACTTCGTATCGACTTGGAGATATCGTAACAGGAACTATAAATTTCAATGACGCTGTTATACCTAGTTATCAGGTATTGATTGATTAATAATATTATGTAATAATAATGATGATACTTATCTACTTCTTCTTTGGTAGGTATCTGTGACATTGGAAAGTAGTGAAATCGTTGAGTCCTCTATCGCGAATCGTCCACAACAGCAAATTGCTCGTACGACGAGAAAAGTTCATGGGGAACATCACGAATTTTGTCTGAATGCGGCACGGATTAGCTTTGCAATCTCGATACCTACTAGTAGTACACCGGACTTTCAAACGACTGGCGGTAATTAAACATTTTATTGGTTTCCTTTTTTTTTTTTTAAAAAAAAAAATATATATATATATATATTCAAGTAATATTTATGTTATTTGTTTAGTGAAACTTCAGTGGTGTTTGCGATTAGAATTCATCACCGGACCCAAAGGTCAATCGCCGCTAATGCCGCTTAATGCAGATGAACGTCATCAATATTATCAAGCAATTGATGATGTTTATGTCGAAACGTTTGATTGTGCTATTCCTATAAAAGTTTATCCTACATCATATACATCAGCACGGATATTTCCCTCTCATCATGTTTTTCGTGTAACATAATTATTATTTTTATTTATTATATATATACTTTTATTAATTGTTTGATGTTATTACTACTCAAAAGGACTTTATAGATGTTTTGAAATATGAACGAATTTAATTTCTTTTTTCTGATAAATATTATAAGAAATGAAAGTACAGGTGTAATTCAAGGCTTTAATAATTTTAATATATTTGACATCAATATAATTAATTAGTTAATTATAATTTTTTTTCTTCTTAATAATGTAACTGTTATTTGGTAGAAATACTTTATTTTATATGTTTGTTTGACGTTTAGTTTATATATATAATTCATTCTCTCCTTTTTTTTTGTATTATATTAATTTGAAGATTTATATTTTATTGTAATTTTTATAACTCAAAAGATTACTAATATTTTGATTATTTAAAATGAGATTTTCTCTTTAAAATTAAAATCGTTAAAATGTTTCATTTTAAGTCCTAAAAGGCCTGTGAATGATATCCGAACTTGATCTAATTAAGACCTGAGCAATTAAAAGTCATAAAATTTTAAAGTTTTACTGATAAAATTGGACAAATTGAGAACAAAGATGATTCTTTATTTACTACAAAATATTATTTGATGAGCCTTTTTGAAACCAAATGATGATTTGAATAACTTTAATAATGCAAATGATGACCACCTTTATAATGAAACCTTGTGAAGAGTAACCTTCTGATTAGTATAGCATAACTTTTATCTTCAATCTTTTACTAAAATATTGTTATCATATAATGATAACCAAAACATAAATAGATCTTTTTTAAGTATGAGACACATTTTGACTAATCTAAATACTTTTCTTATAATCTTATATGATATAATAGTTCACTTAGACTTCTTAATGAAGTTCACAATAAAAACTTCTATTATATAAAGCTAATATCAAGAAAGTGAAACATTATAAATAATGATGCTGAGTAAAACTGAAATATTTAATCATATAATGAAACTAAAACTATATAATTTTTAATATTAAAATGTCAAAATGCTAAAACTTTATTTTCATGGATTTTTATGGATTTTAACTCCTAATTTTTAATAATAATTACTATAAATTTTAAAAATTTAGAATTTTTATAAATAAAATACTAAAAATTTACTTTTTGATATTTATCACTAATGTCATGTATTTATTATTTATAAATTTTTATTAATACTTTAGTCCTAATCCCTCTAATTAGTATTTATTAAACCATAAATATTTTACAAATATGTGTTATTATTTACCTATAATAATATTATTACATTATATATAATAAAATTTGCTGCACTTTGCTTTATTTAAATAATAACTTTTATATCATATTATTTCTTTACTTAGCTTGTATTCTATCTTTTACCTATAGTTTTTCATTTTTTTCTTTACCTCTGCACTAGTTAAAATCAAAAAATTAGACATGCGAAAAATTAGTTTAAAATTAACAAATTATCAAAAATCAGCCTAGCTGATTAACATACATCAGAAATCAGCTAAGAATCAGCTAAAATTTGATCTATTTTATTTATAACCGATTAACATACTTATTGCTGATTAGTATACATCAAAAATTGGCTAAAATTTGATTTATCTTATTTACAGCTAATTGACATTCAATTTACATTTGATTAGTATACATTAAAAATCAGCTAAAATTCAACCTATCTTATTTATAGCTGATTGATATCTGATTGATAATATATTGAAAATCAATTAAAATATTTCAACATAAAATAACTTCAGAAGAAAATATAACTGATATTTTGTAGGATTAACAGCTAAATAATATTAAAAATATTTAATTTATTTTCACAAATAATATTTTTTATTAATTGAATTAATAGCCAAATATTCTTTTACACTTTACTAAACTGAAATTTGATAGTTAATCAGTACAAATTGATCTAAAATATGATAAACTGGTATTATACAATCATGACTTTTCAGATAAAATTTGTTATCCTATAATTCAACATTACATGTTTCTTTTTCGTTAAAATAATACCATATATTTAGAAAACTTGTAGATTTATATTAATGAATATATATTAGAAAATGTTCAGCCTGTCTGAATGGTAAATTGACCTTATAAGTAAAATAATATTAGATTTGGCTAGGATAACAATTGATTGTACTATCATTTGTAATAAATTTGATCAAAATGTATAAATTTTTTACATGTTACAAAGACATCAACGAATCAAAGATTTTATAACTAATTCAATACCTTCTAAATTGATTCATTTTGATTTGAATTGTTATAATATCTTCTGAATTCTTATCAAATAACTTCCTAAAATCAAACGTAATATAAGTCATATTGTAGTATTCAACTATCAAATTAAGCATTTTGCTTGAAATAATTATATTATCAAATAATAGTTTAAGAAATTCACTAGAAAATGGTTCACTACCAATAACATTTAATTTTTTAATATTTTGTGAATTCATTTAAAATCAGTGGATTTTATCAGAAGAAAATTTGTCTGTATTTGAAAAGGAATCAATTGAAGGCTGATTGTCTAATAATTCAAGCTCTTTTACCTTAACATCATTGAAACTTATAATACTATTAATTTGAATATTAAATATTAATTGATGCATTAGCTCAAATTTGATTTTTCTATTACTATTCAGTAAGAACCTAAAAATCATTCATAAATTAGTAAGCTGATTTATTTAAGAAATTCTCAAAAAAATACCTAATATTTCATTCATACATTCAAAAAAATACTAAAACATATATACAGTCAACTTTTTTTACAACGAATTTTAATATAACAAATTTTACAATACAACAGATTTTCAGTGTCAGACAGATTTTTAAATATAAAAAAACCCTTACTATACTGAATTTAGT